>APFE030512996.1:27747-61607 GCA_000404065.3 Pinus taeda
TGGATCCCCTCGAGTGCTTCGTGCAGTTTTTTTCAGTTTCCTTAATTATAGCACAATTTACTATTTTTAGCAGTTTTTCGGGTCCTAAACTTCCGGAGCCATTTTGAGGCCCTAAACGACGTTTTTTGGGAAATCTACCACCAACAATCTTTTGTGACTAAAAATCATCTTTTCTGTCGTAGTCCTCGGAGAGATCTTTCCAACGGGCTATCATGCGCGTCAAACGGAGATAAGACGACCAATTCGCGACCCCAGGAAGTTGATGTACTAACTTACCCAAAAACGGGGCCCACAATTTGGCGTTTCATCTTCTAGGGTTAGGTTTTGGAATGTGAAGGGTTTTTCCATTGTTTCTCAACAATAAATAGACCTTCGAGCCTCATTGTAAGACAGTTGAGAGGCATGTAGCCGCACATGTCTTCTCAGAGATAAGCTGCCATAGCCCTAGCTGATTTAATTCCATTTCTGGTTGTAAGCATATTTCAGTATTTTCCATTAATGAAATGAAGTATTATTTCTGTTGGATCTTTGTGTATATGGTTATCGCTGTAATTTGTTGTGTTCCTGTTTAAGTCTGAATAAATTTTCATCATTTTTAAATCAAATTACATCAATTTACATAAAATTACATCATGAATTTGACCATGAGAGAGAAAAAGTCAAACTAGTAGAAGACTAGGCGAAATCTTGAGCAAACAGGCAAAAATAATAATTTTTTCTCCTGTGTAGCACCGCTGATTGTATGCGTAGCGCTTTTTCCAGGCCAATTTTGGAAGGCTTCCTGAAGTCCAAATCAGGTGTAGGATAGCTCATTGGAAATATTGGTGAGTCTACTTTCTGGGTCCACTTTATTTTTTTGATTTGGAGTCCATTTGGCCCTCCAAACATGCAATTTCCCAAGACTACTTCTTGTGTGGCAAAAAAGTGGCAGAGAGAGCATTTTTTGGGTGTTTTTGGCCCTTTTGGAGGTCCAAAACTTGTCAAAACTTTCTAACCATTTTTTAGCCTAAATATTTTTTAATGCTAATTCCAAATATGCAAGCCATTTTTCAAGAATATGCCTCCATCAAAAGCGTAGTGCCGGTGGCACTACACACCTGCTGGAAAAACCTATTTTTTGCGTCAAAAATTAAAAAATGACAAAAACCTCACCAAATTTCTTGAAATTTGGCTTGAGTGATCCTATTTATGTGCTATGCTGGGCCAATGATGATTTAGTTAAGATCTTGAGCTTGTCTTAGTCTTTTTTGACTCTCAAGGCTCTCTTTAACTTGGCTTTTAGGTTTCTTATCCTTGTCTTGCAAATTTTGTTCTCGGCCAAACAGTGATAAGCCATGTGGTGCAAAATTTTCTTCTCCTTATTATCCTTGTCTAGTAGCTTTTCAAGGTGGATATTCACTCTTTCCAACCGTGATTCTCGGTCGACCTGTATTTCTTTCTCTAGTGAAGTTAGCTTGATTTTCCTTTTCTTTGGCAATTTCCGGTTTTCCCTTATGTTTTGCAACTCCATGATTGTTTGTTTGTCCTCCAATTGCTTGTTCTGTTGCTCAAGGTAATTAGTGATCCATTTAGCCCTCTCAAGGTCAAGTGATAGGCTTCAGATCTTAACTTCTTTCTCGTTGATGATCTCATCCTTGGCTTTAAGCTTTGGGAGACCAAATCAGTGTTTTCTTCCTCAATCAAAATGAAATCCCTGTCTTGGCCTTGAGAAGGAACTTAATCATGCAATGGTTGTTTTCCTTTGTCTTTTACCTACTGTACTGAAGAAGAAGGAAAAGCCCCTTTCACCTCGGGTGAAGATAGCATTTCCCAATTGCCTAGTGAAGAGAATGAGACCCCTTCCACCCCTGGTGGAGATAAGACTTGTTTGGCAGCTGTAAATAGTCTCCTTGTGCCTTTCTCATAAGTGACAAACACTGGCACACCTATAGGTTTAGTCTCGTGAACATATGGCTGGTTTGAAGGCCCTCCTTCATCATAAAGCACCGATGGAGTCACCTAAGGTCTTTTGAATACCTCATGTGCAATGAAAGTATCCCATTAAATATTCAGCAAGCTTAGCTGATGCAAAACAACAATTTTAATCAATGAGAAATGGTAAATGCTATTGAACTACTAAGGAAGAGGTTTCCTTTGCACATAATGAGACATTTTCTCAATATTCCAGCATATAATGTATGGAAGATTCATCATCCTCACTCTTGTGAAATGCATCAGCAATCTGACATAGTATGTATATAGACGGAAAACCTTCCCTCACAGGTGAAATATTTGATGATGAGTTTCATGAGTGGAGCATAAATATCTTGCAAGAATTTGAAAGGAAAGACCCTACTGATTTGCCTCTGGTAAGTACTCTTGATGTAAGGCTCATAGTTCTCTCTACCCACATGCTGCCCCTTATTCCACTATTCACCCACATTAGGTAAGCCTATTGCTGCTGTTATGGTTTCAGGTGTCAAGGTGAAAGAGGCACCAGCTAGGTTCACATGGCCATTGTGAAGATTAAGAACAAATAACCTAGCAAGCTCATGATGATATTGTACCCTCTCCACCATTTCACAAAACTGGTAGCAAGACTGATGTTTAAAATAGGTTACTACAAGAGAAAAAGCAAGTAACTCTGTAAGAGTGTTGGGCTCCTCCCAGATATGTTTTCCTCCTTTATGTGGTTTTCTTGCTGCATGAACCTCTTGGGAAGAATCACTGACAATTTCATCATCCCTTTCATATGCTACATCTGTTTCCATACTTGCAAATTTGGAGTGAAAAATGATGAGTATGAAGAGATTTTTCTTCAAGGTATGAGGGTGAATAAGGTGATTGCTATTTTTCCTTTTGGGAAATGTGGGATTAACTGATAATATGACTGTCAATGAGGGTTTTGATGGTTAATGGAATGCAATGAGGGAATAGGAAATGGGATTAGGATTTTGGGAATATATAAGGTTTATGTGTAGGAATAATGTATGGGGCTTAGGGTTTTGTAATGGGAGTGAATGCCAATGATTTTGGGACTGGGAGAGAGGAAGGGCTTTAGGGAAATTTAGTGACAAGGGAATCAAATGGGGTGTGGAAGATAATCAAAAGGGAATTAACAGCAAAAAACAAAACCCTATGTAACTTTGGTAGGAAAATTTCAGTGACAGCTAGGGTTTGTTTTTTAGACACATAAAACACGACCACAGATGGAAAAATCCCTTGCTAGACCAAACGAGAGGTTGTACTTACTTGCCAAGAGGTTATTTGTGCATTTGGAGGCACAGGAGGGTGATAAAATTGGTTTTGGAGTTCAAAGAACAGATGTGTAGCACTACCTTTCAGGTGTGTAGCGCACTTTCTATGTGTAGCACATGACCAAACTGCAGTTCAAAACCTGTGCCATATGTGTAGCGTTAGGTAGGTGTGTAGCACCGGTGCCTAGATACGTAGCACCACCAAATTTTCATAATTTTTGCCTGATTTGGACTCTTTCTCCCACAAACCCAATTTTGTTCTCCAAGAGTGAATTTGCACAATGAAATGACAAAGAGGACCATTTTCAATTTAAATATGAATGACTTTAATTTTTCATCCATCTCAAACCCACTTTTCTATTGTTAAAGTCTCTTTGCTTTTAAAAGCTTTGTTTTTTCATTTTGCAGTTTGACTCATGAATTGAACTTTGCTTGACGAATTGATGCATTTGATGTTTTTGTTTCTTGTAGAAGCTGGAGTTGGAAATGTAACCAAGGGCAGTAGCTCTGAACTTATTACATATGGAGAAAATTAAAATTACATAAAATTTTATACATGGAAAATAAAAACTCTGTTTTTACTCAAATTAGGGTTTCGAGGAAAAAATCACTTGTTGAGCATATCATCATTTAAATTTTGGTCTTGAGACCTTATTAGACCTCCTCATGTGCCTCTTGACCCCTATTAATCTTTTCCATGACTATGGTGGCAAACCCTAGACCTAATGAGACCTAAAACACTAAAAATGGCTTTGCAAATGTAATGACAAAAAAATGACAGTAAATGACCGGAACTTATGAAAATAGGCCAGCAGGTAAAGACCATGAGGGAAATTTGATAATGAACCACTTCCATCAGTTGATCCATGACCTGATGGAATGCAGCTGATCGAATGGGACACCTAAAATGCATGCAAAGAGAGAATTTGATCACTGATGGAGGGATGAAGATACCGACACTAACAGATGCAATGTAGCTTTCATTGTTCCTTGTCATCAAAAAGTCATCTACATATACCACAAGATATACAACTATTTTTCCATCTTTCTTGACAAATAAAGTTGCATCATCAAGATCATAATGTTTGAAATTGAGTTTCAGAAGATGCTCAGTTAGTTTTTCATGCCAGGCTCACGGTGCTTGTTTGAGGCCATACAAGGATTCCACAATTTTGCATTATTTATGTTCATGTCATTTCACAGCAAATCCTTCAGGCTGGGACATAAAAACATTCTCTTTTAGATCTCCATTCAAGAAAGCAGTTTTTACATCCATTTGATGGACTTTCCAACCATTCTGAGCTCCTAGGGAAAAGAGTGTCCGGATGGTAGCCCATTTTGCTGTGGGGGCAAAAGTCTCTTCATAATCGACCCCTTCCTTCTGTGCAAAACCTTTTGCCACAAACCTAGCTTTGTGCTGGTCAAGTGAGCCATCAGCTTTATACTTGCTCTTGTAGACCCACTTGCAGCCAATTGGTTTGGTTCCTAATGGAGGATCAACCAGCTTCCAAGTGCCATTCTTTATGAGGGAATCATCCTCCTTTTGCAGCACTTCTTTCCATTCATCATGAGAAGCAGCTTCTTTGAAGGAAGTTGGTTCAAAATCTGTAGACAAGTTCAATTCACAATCATAAGAAACATCCATATCAACAGGTGAATTAGAGTCATCTCACCTCCATTTTGTCGATTTGCATTTCTGGTTCCTGTTTTTCCAATTTCATCAGGATGAACACTTTCAAGTGTCTTTGTCAGCCACTTTGGGGGAACTTTCTGAGATGGTCCAGGCTGCTCTGTTGATTGAGTTGGGACTGAATCAAGATTGAGTCTCCCAATTCTATCAATTACATCACTTAAAGCATCATCCGTTGTTGGAGTTTCAGTCGGGGGAGAGTGTTCTTCAGAGGAAGATTCCACATGTTGATCTAGAATAGGAATCCCCCCTTCAAGATGTGGAATCTGATTATCAAATTCTTGAAATGATTTTGTTTTTGCGAATCTATCCAAGCGATCAAGTTGCCGCTCAACAACATTGTCAGATTTTGATGATTCAAGAAAAATTACATCTCTAGATACAACAAACTTTTTATTTACTTCATCATAGAGGCGGTATGCTTTGGAGGTGTTTGAATACCCCAGGAAGATACACTTATGACTTCTAGCACCAAGTTTGTTTCTATGTATCTTTGGTATTGCTATTTTCTTATCAACTATTTGTATCTTATTGATATGATCCTAATGGGGTATACTGGGGTTAAATGTATGTGATAAACCTCTTTTTATATTTATTCCATAAACCTCTTTATATTTAAGGAAAAAAAAGTTTTATATAGGTGAAGCCTATGGGCCAAATACCATTTTAATGCCATGGGCCAAATACCATATTTATAAAAGAGGTATGGTAAATAAATAAAAATATAGATAAACCGGATAGATAAATAAAATCTTATTTACTCCATAATCCACTTTATATTTACGAACACTCAAAAAAGAGATTTTATTGGAGTTGTCTATAATGCGACTTTTTGGAGATTCCGGAATCCGGCGGAAGAAATGAGGTTAAATCTTGACTTTTAGCAGTTAAAATGGTTTTTTAACTGCATATTTGGATTCAGCGCCTTGAAAAATCCCTGGGAGCCATTGATTGTGCAGAAAATAGCTATCAAACATGGGATTCCAATGAATTGCTGCCGGATTTTGACCGGAAAAATCCACCGGAAAAGCTTTCAAAAAGTCGCGTTATAGACTACTGCGATTTTATTTAGGTGAAGCCTATGGGCCAAATTGTTATTAATACCATGCAAAAAACATTATTAACCCTAATATTAATATTAATAAAAATAAAGATGGCAAATGGTATTGACCCATGATACTCACGTGGAATGTAGCCTATTTAAAACGGGAAATTAAACCAAATAGATCCATCTTTACTATGGATCTACTCAGCACCCAAAGGTATCAAATATCTTGATTTGCAAACTAGGATAAAGTGAAAAAATTTGATCCCTCTGAGCCTTTGGTAGATCCGGAGTAAAAATAGATCTATGCTGGAATTACCTCAAATGAGGGAATATATAGGGTTAAATGTATATGATATTACCCCAAATAACAGAATATATACAATTAATTATGCACTTAAAATGTAAATGTAAATGTAATAGAGTTAACCTAACCATAAAATATTTACATTTGCAATATGTAAATAAGTATATATAGACATCATATAGTTATTATGGAAGAGATGTGATTGGAATGTGGAGGCAATTGCAACCGCGGCGGGAGGCAGTGCTTTATGCATTGTGATGAGAGAAACAACAAAGGGATTTGTCTGAAATGATGGTTACCAATTTTATGAATAATTGACACGGTTGATACATTCTGAACTGTAATTTCTATCAAATCTGTGACTCGCAGCAATACATTTCTGTTTCTGTTGCTTAAATTATAGGCGTGGGAGACTGATTGAAGGTATAATGCAAGCCCCAAGGAGCACCTCGCACCCTATACCAGAAGCTTCTGATTTGGAAAATATGTCTGACCAACATAATGTGGATACTGAATCACATATTTATCCGTGTGAGCGGCCGAATCTCATGGTTCCTCCAAGTTTGCCCGATTATCAGGCTGTGGGTGAGCGACAGAATCTCATGGATGCTCCAAGTTTGCCCGATTATCAGGCTTCAGGGAGCAGCCCAAGCTCTGGTTTCAGAAACATAGGAAGCCAAACTAGTGGCAGTAGTTCTCTTGTCAATGGTTGGGCAACTGACATTGTAACAAAATCTGATATTTCAGCTGATCAGGGATGCACTTCTGAAGATAAAATGGTTATTGGCTGGAATCCAGTTTCAAATATGCAGTCAACTTCAAGGTTTGAAAGGCAAGTGGTGGACTCACACGTCCTTCATTCTGAAAGTGTGTCTGTGGATGCCCTCAACAACCAGGTGGTGGATGATCTTCTACATCTCCATTCTGATGGTAATAATTATGACTTCAGCACTAATCAGACAGCAGTTGCAAATGAAGGGCAACCATTCATGGATTTAAGCTGTTATCCTCACCCACTCAATTGGCTGGATCAACATCTGAACAAGAAGCCTTTGCTTGTAGCAGCAAGGCTGGATGTATGCCAGAGAACAGCAATGGACGTGTCAATCATCTATGGATGGCACACGAGGACCCTGTAAAAGAAAGATAGTGGAAAGCATTTCAGGTCCATCGTGCTTAGATGGCACACGAGGACACTGTAAAAAAAAGACAGTGGAAAGCATTTCACAGTCGGATGATGGCCACCTCCGCTTTACAGCTCCTGCACGGCACACCATCGGTAGCAACCTAAATATTCCTGCTATCACTGTAACAATTCCTGGTGTTAGGCCTGTAGAAGAACCAGTTATACTCTGGGCTAGTGTAGGTGATGCGGGTCCAGATTTGAGAGATTTATCTATGGTTGGGCAATCAGAAGCTCCCCAGAAAGCTGTTCGAGCAAGACACAACCCTCCACATCAACAGGAACTAAGTTTACCTCAAATATGGCCATCTGCAAATGTGGGAAGGTATATACCTGACTTGCAGCCAAATTGTTCACATTCCAGGAGACTGTTTTCAGGTAAACAGTCTGCAGACACAGGTCCATCAGCTGTAAGCACTAGTGCCCAACTGCGCCAGCCCAGCATGTTTGACGTGCCGTCTGGTATACATAGGAGTTTACATTCAGTTGGATGCAATGGAAGTTGTTCTATTCGTAGACTTGGCAATGCTTCCAGCTCCAATGCTGGTGCAAGGGAGCGTTCATCTTCTCAGCAAGAAGAAGCTAGTTCAAGAAACATGATGATGGGTATCGCTAGTAATAGCAGGTTTGTTGCAGGTTTGGAGAACAGAGCAACTAACCATGAATCTAGAAATTGGGTTCCAATGAACCTAAATCCAAATGGACCTGGGGATTTTGCTTCTGCAAGGGAGCGTTCATCTTCTCAACAATAAAAAGCTAGTTCAAGAAACATGAGGATGGGTATTGCTAGTAATACCAGGTTTGTTGCAGGTTCGGAGACAATGCAACTAACCATGAATCTGGAAATTGGGTTTCAATGAACCGAAATCCAAATGGACCTGGGGTTTTTGCTTCTGCAAGGGAGCGTTTTGCTAGTAATACCAGATTTGTTGCAGGTTCGGAGAACAGAGCAACTAACCATGAACCTAGAAATTGGGTTCCAGTGAACCGAAATCCAAATGGACCTGAGAATATTGCTTCTTCGATGCTACACCCGCTACCAAGTATGCCTGGGGTATCACTTCATATTCCTTTCACACAAGCAACTAGGAGAAGTAGAGGTTCTTCTCAATTACAGGGCTTACCATCGTCCGTTTATAGGACTTCACCAGCTAGTCCTTTTAATCCTTCTCGGAATATTCATTCCTCTTCATCATCAGATGTGCCCGTGCCACCAGTCACTGGTTTGCAAGTCCCACAATATCTTAGATCAGCAGCAGTACTGATGGAACGCCAGGGCTATGGGTTGGTAGGTGTACCATTTGGGTCGCTGCAAGCAATTGATGCGGAACGTGACAATCTGAGATTAGAGAATATCTTGATTTACGCTGTTGCCGACGCACATTATCAGTATAGAGAGATGCGATTAGATGTGGATAACATGACTTACGAGGAATTGTTGAATTTGGAGGAACGAATAGGTAATGTGAGCACAGCACTAAGTGAAGAGACAGTTTCTAAGTGTTTGAAGAGAAGTGCATATTACTCTGGCATGGAATCCAGTGCAGATGAAGCCTCCAGGAAGCAGCCAGAGGATGCATTTTGCAGTATATGTCTGGAGGAATACAAGGACCATGAAGAACTGGGCATTCTAGACTGTGGCCACATTCACCACTCGAATTGCATCAGAAAATGGCTATTACAGAAAAATCTATGTCCCATTTGCAGGAAAACAGCTTTGAATGTGTAAAGCGTGGAAGGCATGAAAGCACAAATTGAAATACATAATTGCTTGGAGGCTAGAATATTTTTCTAAATGATGACTGTCCAATCTTTATTGCATCAAATTATTGTTTTATATATGAATGCACACCATCAGGTTATTGTCATAATTAAATATTTGTGTTGTGAAACTTTTGTTATATTTGCACAAAATTCTTACGTCATTTTGGAGAGGGTTTTATCGGCCTATAAACTATTCTTTTTCAATGTTTAGAATAATACTTTATAGTGAAGAAGGAAAACAATCATCATTAAAGCTATTACTAAGTATTTAGTGTTGTGATATACCACTCAGCTTATATTCATGTTAAAGGATTTTTCCCTTTGAACTTATTTGATTTTGGTGAGACTAATAACACTTGCATATCCTCAAATCACATTCTTCAAGTCTACCCATAACACAATTTTTGTCCATTAGTATTTGTACTCTTTGTCTGGCTTAAACCATTAGTAATTTCATCTTTCACATTCTTGTTGGTTGGAATTAGCCTTTGCTTGTGTCTAACCATAGTAAAGGGAAGAGACACATTAAGTGTTCTTTCTTATGAATTACTCTACTGTCACATATTCTCAAAGCTTCATCTTAGAGATGCCCTCTCTCAAGATGATAATTCCTTTGGAGTTTACTCCCCCACTTTGATTTCTTGTAAAGGTTATTTATTTTATTATCTCTCAAGAAGAAGAAGAAAGAAATGTGCAATTAATACATCATTTTCATCCATTTGCCTCAACTTGAAAGCTTTAACATTTCAATGGATAATTTTTTAGATAAGGATTTCTACGAAAGCAATATTTGCAAATCAGTGAGGAAGTAGACTCATTTTGTAGCTTCAAAAATAGTAAAACCCATTATTATAGTAGGCATAAATTATGAAGATGAATATACAAAAGAAGATGAACAAGAAGGTAGTTTAGTATATGTTCCAAAATATCTCTTTTTAGTTGACTACCTCCGAAGTTTGGAGCTTGGATACTTTAACTTTACAAAGCTACTTACTCATTTTCATGCACAATTTCATATATTGTATTATCTTTGTATCTATATTTTATTCAAATGAATGATCACATAATTGAGCAACTATTAGCAAAATCCTCTTTTCTTAAAATATTGATAGTAATTGGTTGTAAAGGAGAGTTGTGGGATTTGGAATCCAAGCAAACTAGAAAGCATGATGGGGACAATTATGGAAGTGAGATCCTTACATGTGGGATGTCATGTTCAACTAGATCACTCCCATTGTTTTATTTATGTTGTTGAATATGGTGATTGGAACTAATGATGCAACTTTTGGAATATGCCAAAACAACAACTCCAAAAGAGACATGATCAATCAAAAGAAACCCATGTCTATAAAAAACCAGGAAGAAGAAGAGAAATGGTGGATAATGTAGTTGTATTGGAAGAGAAAATAATGGTGACAATGAAAAAAATAAGGGACGTCAAAAGTGGAGGCCATATAATTCTTGGTCATTCTATGGATACAATTATTCACTATTGATTTATTTGATTTTAATATTCTTTATAAGACATACTTAATGACATATCTAGGAATATGGACTTCATTTTTCTTGCATTTCCCCTTATTTTCTTCACTCTCACCTTTATATTCATCATCACCCTTCTTATCATCATCCCCTCCCTTTTCATTTTCCTTGTCATCCTTCTTATCCCCACCGTGCCACATTCCTTCCCCCCCTTTCTTTCTTTCCCTGGTTTTTTCCCCCTTCTTAATTGTCACCATCCTTTTTATGTGGTAATATCTTCATATAATTCTGGGATAATCTACAAATTTGAATCATATTTGAGCATTGATATAACAACATTCAACATTAATGATAGCATACAAGCATAGTAGAATGTAGTACAACACTTTTGATCATTTAAAAATTATTGTAATTGTCCATAGTAGTATTGAATTTTGGGTGTAAATGGATATGGAGACAAGGATGTTGTTTATGCTCTCTCTTTTCACTCTCTTTTGGGATGTAATAACCCATTTGCGTTGAGAAGCCAAAACTAATGGTTTTTCTTAGTGCAAGTTTTGGTGTGTGTCATGTAATAAGTTGGGAAATTCCCTATTGATTGTTGTTCCATACTATTTCATTTCGGTTATGTTACCCTTGCTATCGAATGTGAAGAGTGGAACCATTATTATTCCTTCTAAAATTCACCAAAACAACAACGCCAACAAGGACCTCAAAGGAAACTCATCTTATTATACAAACTTAGCACCTTCATTTTCTTTAGAGATCCATTCACCCTTCTTGTCTTTAATGTCTTCTTTGAGTTCATATTTTTCCTTCTTATTATCATCTTCTACTCCCTTTTCGTTCTCTCCACTATTATTTGTTTTTGGATAACGAGCAAGGCCAATGTAGGTAGCAACTTAACAAAATCTATACAGTTGCAAATTAATGTATTTTTTGTTGAAATATTATAACTATGGGGATTGCAACATATGAAACATATATAAATGTATAACATATCATGAAATAGTAGGGAAGGAAACTTTGCTACAACTATTTCATTCAATGTAATATTATGATTAAAAATTGATCTAGTGCATACTTAACGCCGTCTCCACCTCTACTTGGATGACTTGTTAAACGTGGTGCAAATAATTTATGAAATATTTGAACAATAATGTCGAGGCTATTAAATATAAATGACATGAAAAGGGTATTAGCTTGGCTTGTTCTACCTTATCGTGGCTAGTTGATGTTTTTCTTTTCTTTTGGTAAGTAAATTTTTTATGGATGCTACAAAAGAGTTACATATATAAATAGTCAGTGCACACCCTAGTCTATGACTTGGGAAACCAGACAATCGATCATGCAGGAAGTTCTTATTTTTCAAAATTTAGGCCTCAAAATTCCAAGCAAGTGTACCAGCATGAGTATTGCCAAAACTAACAAGTTCTAACCACCTTACATGCCTAGACTCAGAGACAAAAATAAAAGAGAACAAGAAAATAGCATGAAAATTATGTTTGCAGAGATGGCTCCACCTCTATGGGTTGATTTCCCTTCCGGAGCATCCTAGGCACTGGGGAGTGCACATAACTTTTGAATATGAAAATAAATCACATTTCCCCACCACCTACACTTCCATCTCCTAGAGTTCGTGTTGAATACCTAGTGGAATGTGGGTGTTATACTCTCGAGTTGATGACTCAGCCTAAAACTAGGCTTAGAAATTTCCTCATGTCTCGTAATAGGTTTCCTAGAGTCGATAGTGAGCTCATTGACATGACATGGAAGCAGTGGATTTCAAATACTTACACCTTTGTAGACTAATATCTCCATGAACTAACACTTCAAAGCATCCCAAAGTAGGTAGTAAGGAGCCACACTCTTTTCTTTTCTTCTCAACAAGTTAGTAACATTGTGCCTTAAATTTTTTATCACTTCCTCAAAATAGAAATAGTAGCTAGTCCAAAATTTCCCACTAAAGAAAGTAGAGAGCATCAGGGAAATAGCTTAACCAACATCCATAGAAAGAAAAATGAAGGTTTCTCTCTCAAATAAAACTCCAAGAGGTTCCAAAATCTGTACACATACCATCATTAAGAAAACATATTACAATGGATTTTCCTACAACATAGCTTGACACGAGATCATTTTTCACAATTCTTTGTTGCATAGAATAGGGGAGCGAGATGGTGTAATAATTGAATGTAATGACCTCTCATGGCGCATCACACCTAGATATTTTCCATCATGTTTAACAAGTGAGGGTTTATGCCATATCCTCTTATGTCATAACTCATTGGGATGTCAAACATGTGCCATCCCATCTATCACCTCCCTAGTCACCCCATACAGGGAGTGGCTAATGGATGTTATTTCATGGTAGAAAATATTTGAAATAATGCTTGAGTTGTATTCTGAATATACACATCTTTGTAATTCAATGTAACAACCCCACGTTAAAGTTTCATGTACTAAAGGATATTAAAGGCAAAAATAATAAGACTAAGTTCATGGGACACATATTCCAAGCCGAATGTTGGGAAAGCACTATAGTGGGTATTACTTGTGGTTTATTAATGGCTAGTGAAATTGGCAAAGGCATTGGCAAAGGAAAAGAGACAATAATTGGAATTTAATTACGAGAAATAAGGAAAATAGGAGAAAAGGAAGGTGAAGAGATACAAATATGCATCCAAGGGAAATTAGAGGAAAAAGGAAGAAATATGAAGAAAAAGAGGCATCAATGATAAAAATGCATCAGAGAAATAATTCACAACTTTTTTCAATTGAGTTTTTGGCTCTCATGCACTCTTGCAACTTAAGGCATTCTTGGAGCACTCTAGCATTCTCTTGGATTTGGAGTAGAACACACAAAGGAAAGCAAAGGAGTGTGAGGGGAAAGTTTGATCAACAAATTCAGCAAGAGGACTTTACAGGTAATAGGTTGCATGTGTGATTTCCTTGCAGAGGTGTGAATGCATGGTACATGCATTTGTTTATTTGGTTCATTCGTTGCCATTGGCATGGGTTTTTCCTGGCTTGACAATGGTTTCTACCTTGCCTTTCCATTTCTTGGACAACCATGTTCATTGTTTGAGCTTTGAATTGGTAGAAGGTTTTCGATCCAGGTGAGGTGGTCTCAGAAAAATCCCAAAGGTTGGGGGTGGCGATGGTTTTCTCCGATAAGCCCTTGACAGGTGGGTGGAGACAAGAAAATTCCTCAAGGTATGGTGAAGGAATTTTGAGGCATCCAAGTTTGGTTTGGTTTTGTGATCTCGGGACCGGTTTATGTGAGATCACAAAAGTTTGAGGGTGGAGGTGGTTTATCCTCCGGAGTCCTTGTTTGGTTATATCTTAATTTATCCCATGAGATCCGACATTCATGCTTGGAATATGGCACAAGGGTGATTGGCTGAAAAAAATATTTGGTTTAGCCCAACCTAAGGTTGGGTGGTACGTGGAAGTCCATGACTTGGATGGATTTTTTATATGTTAATAATATATATTTTTCTCATATGAATAATGAGCACATGTACTTATTATTGTGATGATTTTATGGAAGATTTTTCATGGTTTCTATTCTGGTTATATGCTTGGTTCTATGATGTGTTCTAATTATGGCTCTCGTTCATGATTTCATAAATTATTAAATGGTTGATGAATGCATGGGAAAACAAGTGTTTTGAAACTAGTATGAGAGGGAATTAAGCCTTCTTGGTGATTATCAGATGATATTCAGAGGTTTATGATCAGATATGCATTCATGAACTATAGCTTTCATGTTTACCACATGTTTGACGGAATGTATATCATGTACTAGGCATGTCTCAATCAAGATATTGTTCAAGTTTTGATTGGTTAGCATTGTTGTCATCTTGTTTATGTTTCTAGAAAGTTATAGGTAGTTTTGGGTAGTGATATGGAGGCTAGCTTGAAAAGCGGAGGCACAAAACTAAGGATTTTGGGTCATAACCACATGGAGGGAGGCTTATGGGTGAACTTATAGCCTCATAACCACATGCAAAATGTGTAAGGGTGTGGTTGTGGATTCAAGTCAGTAAAAAAGAGTTCCATCTCATGTATTGATCACCTAGGGTAGTTGTCAGGCTCATGAGTGATCTGTAATCCCTTAGGGAGACTAGTAAGCTTTCAGTTTGTAAGCCCCACTTCCACAACTGGAACTTGGAGATCAGGTCATGTCATAGTAACACTCAACTAACGTTTACCCTTGAGATCTTGTAAAAGCATGTAAATGTGGGGTGGGGGGTTACATTCAATAATTTCTCATGTAGTAAGTAATTACTATTTTGAACATTAGATACTTAATATTTTAACTAATTAGTCTTTATAGGGTTTCAATGGGTAATCTATGAGAAGCCTAAATTAGGTATCAAGGTAATTATGTGCACCTAGATAAGGCTCGCCTCACCATCATATGCATTTTAATATGATAAAAAATCATCGATATGAGTTGAATGAATGACATGGGTTTCTCTAAATAATTTTACTTACAACAAAGAGATGAATAATTATATCATATAATACATATAAAAAAATTCAAACTATTATCAAGAATACATACATAGGTGGCCACATTCTTTCTTATCATTAATATTATAACTACTAGAAAGTAATATAACTACAGATTGTAGTAAGGAGATTTTATGATTTCAAAGAGTTCAATTTTTATTCATTGAGGGTTAATTCTTCCAAATGGAGAGAAAAATATAGCTATGAAACCCTCCCATATCATCAACTATATATCGAGGATGATCAAGTTAGGTTTCATTAAAATGAAGCATAATGTCCCTTTTCACTGGTTACTGGGAAAGCTCCATATAAGTTGAGTTTTGCATAGAAATGAAAGGATTTATTCATAATTTTTATAAAATATAATGGCCATAACTTATTGTGATTGGAGGAATATTTCCCACAATCGCTCATTTACCTAAATATGAGTTTCTATGCTTGGTTTACTAAGGGCAGAAGTTGAATGTCTCATGGGGGGCGGGGGGGTGGTTTCGTAATTGTTACATCGTTAACCAAATTCTAATATAAATATGACCTAGAGATAAAGTGTATTAATGAAAGCATAGGGTTTAAATATCTTTCTAAGAGTATATCATATTCCTTGTTTAGAGCCTAGGTTGTTGAGAAAATGTTTTCACAAGATCAAGACTAATTTTAGGGCACGATTCAAAGTTTAAAAAGTTCCAATGATGGGGATCAAAAAAAAAATAGAGTTTCCAAATTATACATTACCTCATTACCTTCCCAATTATATATTAGTTTCTCCATTTAAATAATTAATTACTCAATTAAAGCTATCACAATACTTCAAATTGGTTTCAAGGACGTGGTCTAGGTAGCTTGCTTAACAAATTTTCTAGGTAGGTGAATGTAACCACTCGTCCCATATCTAACCACTTTCATTGCCTTTCTAGGATAGAAATGAGAGGAGGAGCTACTATGACATGAATCAACCTCCTAAGTATAGTTAAGGAAGTGGAATCGACAAACCGAAAATATACTAAGCTTCCTCAAGAGCTACAGGGCCCCCAAGAACCAAACAACCACTCCAGGTGCCCAAACCTTGAGCCAACTTTACTTTATAAGTATCTGGACTCTCAGTTGCTTTCATTACAAGGAAATACAACAATTATACCCCTCCAGTCACATGGATTACCCTGCCTCCCAGAGACTGCAATCTAGAATTCCTAGTTTTGTGCATGCGACGCTCGAATCTGAGCCACTTTTTCAGGGTTAGGATCCAGACCTCTACCCAACACTTGATAGTACTTTATAGAATGATAAATGACACTAGTACAAAGACATTAACACAAAAATTAGATAAGAACTTGACCTAACCATGCCTAACCATGACATACATGTCATCAAACACATTGTCAACATGTAATCTACAGGTCATAAGTGCATACCTAAGCATAGGGGTCTGATACTTATCTAAAAATAATCAAGGTCTAATGCCCTCTCATAATATCTATCAAAAAATATATTAGTTCACACATTAAATAACCATTCATTTACCAATCAAAACATGATGAGGGCCATAACTACAGTTTATCATAAAACCATGCTTATAAATAGCATATAACCAACATAATAACAATGGTAGAACAACCATCAAAGCCACATAATAACAAGTATAATTACTCATGAAATACAAGAGGAAAATTTATCTTATTAACATATGCAAAAGCCAACCAAGTCAGGGACTTCCACGTACCACTCGACCATAGATTGGGATGAACCAAATCTCTCTTTTAGTCAATCACCCTCATGCCATATTATAAGCATGAATGTGGGATCTCATGGAATAAACCAAGCAAAACCAAAATAGGGCTTCTAAAGGCCAAACCACATCAACCCTAAACCAATGATTCCACCTCATGGTTGGACATCACTAACCATCACTAGATTGGTCTCTACCCAAGTTCTTCTGGGCTCCAGAGCATTTGTTCCAACCCATCTCTAGGACAAGTAACTATACACACAACTACCATAAGGCTCTAGAGTATTTGTCCAACCAAGGCTTCAATACTATTAACTCAACACACCAAGGGCTCCATAACATTTTCCAACAAACAATTCCAAGACTAGTAACTCAACCCAAGTTGTTCTAGGGCTTCTAGAGTGTTTGTCAAACCAAGGCATGAGGAACTAGTAACTCAACCCACAACCATAGGAACATGAGCATGAATAAAAAACAATCAAGTGGGAAACCCACAACACCATGGTTATCCAAGAAATGGAAAGGTTAGGAAAAATGACTGTCAATCCAGGAAATCCTTCATGCCAATAACAAATCAAAACCAAAAAACCACATGCATATACCATGCAAGCCAAAACTAGCAAGGAAATCATACATGCAACTTGATACCTACAAACATAACTTGTTGTAGTTGTTGATCCTATTGTCCCCTTGCGCTTTCCTACTTTTATTTTGCCTTCTTTCTCTAAATCCAAAGTATGCCAAAATCCTCCAAGAGTGCTCCAAGAAAACTCTAAGTGTATAAGAGTATGAGAGAGAGAGAATAGAATGAGAGTGCCAAAGACTGAACTGACATAAGTTGTGAACTGATCCTCATGAGCCTTTTTATCAGTGAGGCCTCTATTTTCCTCATTTTCCTCTATTTTCCCTTCAATTTTCCTCACATGCAATTTTGTGACCTTTCAGCTTCCTTTTCTCCTATTTTGCATTATTTTCATAAATAAATTGCCAGTTAATGCCACTTTACCTTTGCCAATGACTTTTCCAATTTTCCTAGCCATTTATTAACCACAAGTGACCCCTACCACTATGTTTTGTGTTGAACATTCAGCTTGGAATACGTATCCCATGACCTTGGTCTTATTTTTCCTTTATTAACTTTATTACATGGATTTTTAACCGAGGCTATTACAAAACCCTCCCCCTTGGGGGAACACTGTCCTCAGTGTTCAATGACACCTATAAACCATCAAAACACATGCTTCCCATGGAGCTTTATAACACAACTCGATGCAACATTTACATCATGTCATATTGTTGACAGTGCTAAAAATTCATCAACCAAGGGGGTCTCTCCAATGTGAAGTCCCAATTAGACCTCACACCATTTGGAATAGGAGCCCCATCCGGAGTGTTGGCCCGATTACCATATATTCTAAGAGATTTGCATTGGCTCTAACTGTCAGCAAGAGAGAGGAACATAGATGTTCCTTCAGAAAATAATTAAGTGTGCCTGGTGAGTGTTTGTTTGTAAGTGTGTCAAGGTTCTACTGTGGAGGGAACGAGAAAGTGAACCTCTAAGAGAGAAGTAATAATACCACCCTAGCAGAGACATGCGTGAACATAAAGGATTTGTCTAATACACAACGGAATATTCCACAAATATGTGACGATCATTGCAACCAATACAACACATTCTCAATATGATAATCACTAAAATAACCGAAATAGTTCAACAAATTTAGTACAAGTGAAAGCAAACATGAATCATAAACATTCACATAATAGTCTTACCATTATTCATAATCCATGCATGAAGAATGTGTTGGCCCTCATGCTTCATAAATTAAGTAAAAGTCCCAAGACACATGTATACATAGAACACCACTATCTCCAATAGTGGAGCGTTGGATCCACCACTCGCTCCTCAAAAGAGCTAGATTGTCTCTCTAATGCCTCACGAGAGGAGCCAAGGTGAAAATTCCCCTGCTCCTACAATGAGGGTGTATATATAACCAATGGGGTGATGCTTCACATCCCTTTTGACTCTTTGAATACCCTCATGAATGTTTGAATTCCTATGACTTTTCGACTTTACCCGACTCTTCATATTATGTATGTGTTCTTTAGACTTCCATTTTATAATACATTTTGAATAGATAATTACATAATCCATAATAATGATGTGGCATATGATAAATCATGAGATGACATGACATGACACTACTGACATTGTAATGTCAAGCCATTCTTGCTGCTCCTTGCTATGTGTGTTCATGATAATGCTCTTTTGTCCACCTCCATATGGCTTGGATATAAGGAGTCTTTAGTGATATCAGGTCTTGAGTTGTGGTCGCAAACTGGTCTTCGTTTTCTTTCTATTGATTGATAAACTTGCATAATCAACTACAAAGATATCTTCCAAAATGTTTCACTTCTCAATATCCTTCTTCATCATCTTGTCATGGTATGATAGAGTACTTGCATTTGCAATTCACCCATGACAAGATGACAGCGGTAAGATAAACCACTAGTCTAAGATGTTTCATGTTGATCCATTGACTGAGCCAGAACCGAGTTTAAGGTTGAGGGAGAAGCTCAGTGATTCTGTATTTATGTAGCTCAGATAGTTAGGGATGAAGAATGAGCCTTGAGATTAGTCAATGTGTAGTTCAGGCTAGGCTAGACATGCATATTGCACAGTTTTGGGGCTCAATGAGTTGGGTTGAGGGGTTTTGCACTGTTTTAGCCAACTGCGTAGTCCTGGAAGGCATAACAGACCTGGTGACTATGAAATTGCACAACTTAGGAGCTCAAGAGTTGGGCCTGAGCTTAGAGATTGCATAATGCGTAGTTGGGACTAGGCTGGAGGGTTGAATTACGTAATTTTGGAGGCGAAGGTCTAGGTTTGAGCACTGAAATTGCAGAGTGCATAGTCTTCAGAGGTAGGAACTGCACATTGCATAATATCAAGAGGTAGGGATGTATCTTGAGGGATGGAACTCCACAATGTGTAGTTCAGGAGGGCCAGATGAGGTTAATTTTCTTGGTCGAAAAGTTTTCAGAATTTGACTAAGCATGGGACCAATGAAGCTGATGTGAATAGTGATGAGACTCGACTGTGATCACACACTAAGAACACTTGATGAAATAAAAACATAGATCATCCATGACACATGAGGAATATACTTCCCTCAGCGTGACAATTTTTTGATGACATATGACAAGTATGACACTAAAGATACACTTTGCGACGACCATGATGACACTTGTGCGATAATGCTTAAAACTTTGGGAATGAGTGCAACAAATGTTTACATGATAATATCAACTCATTTTCACAAAGATAATTAATTGAAACCACAAGAATATGCAACACTTAACATGTGAAAAGATGACATTTTTATTTTCTCGTAAAAGGGACAAAAACACTTAGAGAAAACACGTACAATGGATTTCAATGTTTGCAATGACAATGTGCAAGACCAACATAGGATACAAAACTTGGTGTAGGCCAAAATTTTGAAGGGTGTTGTAGAAACAATAATGCATACTACTAAAGACATGCCCAACATATCATGAACACCATACTGCTTATTGGAGATTTATAACACAATTGAATGTGATATTTATAACATACATATGTGTATAGACATAGTCAAAACACAACATCAAAACATATACCAAAAGAAATCTGCTCAACCAATGAATAAAGAAGGATACATAGCTTGCATCTTACCACCATATCCCATGTAATTTCATCAAGACCAAAGCGCTTCCTCTGCACTTTAAATAGCTTGATTGCTTGATTCTAGAGCATGAGCATCTTTCGCTGCAAAATGTACTAAGGTTCTAGCTAGAATTATCCTTCTGGTTCCACCTGCAATACAAAGTCATCAATCATATGATCAACATCTTTCGCATACTTATTAAGAAATGACACATGGAAAAAATCATGGACTTTCACTATTAGAGGTTGTGCAAGTCAGTAGGCTACTAGTCCAATCCTCTCAAGAATATTGAAAGGCACGAAATATTAAGGTGCTAGCTTGACACATGATACAATCCTAAGGGATATATTCTTGGGCTTGATGTGAAAGTACACCTATTCCCCAACCTGAAACTCCTTAAACATCCTATGCTGATATGCATAACTCTCCTACCTATCTTGTGCTACCTTTAAATTTTTATTGATTACTTGCATTTCCTATTCCATCTCTACCAACATGTCTGGTCCAATCAATACCTTTTTCATAGGATCACTCCAACCGATAGGAGTATTACAACTCTTCCCATAAAGTGCCTCAAATAGACCCATCTTCAAATATTCATGATACTCATTGTTATACACAACTCTACCAGTGGAAGATACTCTTCCTACTTTCGTTGTTGATGCATGACGTAAATCTTCAACATGCCCTGAAGAATCTTGTTGACCCTCTCTGTCTGTCCATCTGTCTTCGAATGATAAGCTGTAGTAAAAGCAAACTTTGTCCCAAAATTTGCAAATAACTCTTTCCAAAACCCGAAAGTAAACTTGGAATCTTTGTTTGACAGAATCTTCTTCAAAACACCATGCAACCTCACTATATATTTGATGAAGATGTGGCTGTTGAGTTTACTAGAATTAAGTGCAGTACCTTTTTCAACATGTCAACTACAACCATAATAAAATCATGTTGTCTAGATGTCCTAAGAAATGCTGTAATGAAGTCCATGGAAATGACCTCCCATTTCCACTCTGGAATCAGAATCAGTTTTAGTAATCCACTTAGATGATTACACTATGATTTTACCTGTTGACAATCCAATAATCTCGCAAAAAAATTTGCAACTCTTTCTTCAAATTCGGCCAATGGGAGTACTTATTAACCGTTATCAATATCTTTTGATATCCTAGATGACCTGAATATGGATTGACATGAAATTCCTGCAAGATAAGCTTCTTGAGATTGCTATTGCCTCACATAGATCATGTCCCTTAATCTTACCAAACCATCTGTCATCGGATGATGGTCCACATCCTATTCACCTGTGCCTTGTTGCTATAACTTGTGCTTAAGTTGCTGGTACTTGTCAACCTGTTATTCTGCCTGCCATATATGACCTTGTAAATTTGTCCCATATGAACTCATACCTACTATGTGATTTACTTGTACTCTTCTACTAAGAGCATCTGCAACCCTGTTCTCCTTTCCCTGCATGTATCGAATCTCGAAATCAAACTCATTAGTCATAGACAACAACCTAGCTTTCTTAACATTCATATTAGGTTGGTCAAATAAGTGTCTCAATCCACTATGATCACTCATCAAGATGAACCTCCTGGAAATAAGATAGTGTCTCCACATCTTCAATGCATGGATGATCGTTTCCAACTCAAGATCATACATCACATAATTCTTCTTGTGCTCATTCAGTTTCCTTGATTCATATCACACTACCTATCCTTCGTGCATCAAAACCCCACTATTTCCTCTCTTACAAACATATATACATACCACAAACTATTTATCTAGATCTACAATCTTTAGAACTAGAGCATTTGTAAGAAACTTCTTTAACTGCTCAAAACGCGTTGCACATCCCTCTATCCATTCAAATTTATTTCCTTTTTGTTGCAATGAGTAATAAGATAGGAAATATGTGAGAAGTTCCTGATGAACTGCCTATAATAACCTGCTAACCCCATAAATTAGCTGACCTCATCCACGTTCCTAGGAGTTTCACATTCCATGATAGCTCTGATGTTTTCCAAATCCACTACTATACCTTCCTTAGAAACAACATGCCCCAAGTAATGAACCTCTATCTGAAGAAAACTAGATTTACTAAGTTTGGAATACAATTGTTGCTCTCTTAGGAATTCCAACACTACTACTAAATGTTCTGCATGCTCTTCTGCTTTCTTAGAATATATGAATATGTCATCAATGAATACAATCACAAACTTGTCCAGATAGGGATGCAACACATTATCCATCAAACACATGAAATTAGTTGGATCATTAGTCAAACCAAACAGAAACACAAAAAAATCATAATTCCCATACCTGTTCTAGAAAGCAATCTTGTAGATATCCTCTTCTTTGATGTGTAACTAATGATATCCTGATCTCAAATTGATCTTCAATAACTCTCGTTCTCCCTTCAACTAATCAAACAAGTTGTCAATCCTCAACAAAAAATACTTGCTCTTGATGGTTACCTTTTTCAACTACCTATAGTTAATGCATAACCTCATAGAACCATCCTTGTTCTTCATAAACAATACTAGTGCACCCCAAGGTGACACACTTGGCCTAATGTAACCCTTGTCAAACATTTCCTTCAACAACTTCAGTTCTACTAACTATGGAGTGCTCATCCTATAAGGTGCCTTTGATGTTGGTGTTACCCTTGGTACCAACTCTATAGAAAATTCCACTTCCCTGTGAGGCTTCAACTCTAAAATATCTTCTGGGAACACATCCTAAAACTGCTGTAAAACTGGGTACCTCTTAAATACTTCTACATCTTCAACATCCTTACTTTTATCACTATAAATATGCACTAAAAATAATACACACCCTTTCTTGTGACTATGCTTTTCCTACATAGTTGTATCATTGATGACTAACTTCGACAACCTGGCCAACTTTCCAAAAGCCCAGATCAAGAAATGGTTGGTCACATTCGCTAGCAATAATTTAAGTGACCAATTGGATATTATTGTGCAACTATAGTTAGCTGCTAAAATAATATAAGATGAAATGTTTAGTATGACTATGAAGAAAGACATAAGCATCCCACCCATGAAGTACTATCTCAAAAAATGCCTCAAGAAGTTCTTGAATGAAGTTGTTAACCCACAATAACTGCCTAAGCAGTTAGGATAATGAACAATCAAGGAGCCAACTATATAAATTTCTTCTACAACAACTACAAGAGACAAGATTCATTCCACTTTTGATCCTTCTACACTTTTTTACCTTTATCATTACTATTTGGTCCATGGAAGCCCCATCCTAGTCCTTCAGGGACAAATGTAATATAATTTTGTGATTATGCTTTTGGCACTTGACTTTATTTTGAAGTTTTCAAGTCTATAGATTATTCTTTTCACTCTCTAGATATATTGTTTTGGGAAGGATTGTCATTTGTGATTCTCAAACTTAATTTTCAAATAGAAAGTAAGAGTCTAGTGAATGTTTTCCTATGCTCTGGTGGTTTTAGATGTGTGAAATCATTTTATAGTTCTATGAATATTTGAACCAATACCTTTGATTCATATCTATTTTCATTTTATTCAAATATGTTTCCTCATGTTTTCTTATGGATGACAATGTGGAATGGATTTGTGAGGACAAAATTTATTTTTATATTATTTCATTTTTACTTTTAAAAACCCCTGGTCCACTCATAGGTGCATGAGTTGAATGTTTAAATTTTAGTATTCAAGTTCTATTCATACTTGGGGTGTGATCTATAGAAGAGTACCACCTCTATAAATGTGTATAAGGAACCTAGAAATAGGCCATAGGAGGTTGACTTTTTTTTACTATCGTGAAAAGAGATCAACACCCTTCTTTCCTTGTTGAAATATAAATGATTTGACTTAATAAGGATGAAATGGTTAAGAAAATTCCTATTATGAATACAATTGTGACTCCTTGTGATGATTTATTTGATGGTGACATGGTATGGTAGTTGAGACATTAACCTCCCTCAATAGTTTTTATAAAGTTCAAAATGAAGCACCTTTATACCAATTCAAGTTGATGGTGGATTTTCTAGCAATCAAGAGGTGATAGCAGGATGTTTCTAAGTAATGGGATGAATCTAGTGATTTGGTAATGGTTTCTTAACCTAAATTTATTTCAATGAATATTTTTTAGTTTTATCAAGGCCTATATTTAGAGGTTCTATTGACCTAATTGAGCACTACGTAAAGTATATACAATGGAGGACATAAGAGGGGAGTCTAGGGTTTTTATTATTTCTTTCTAGGTAACAAGAACTATGTTATGAATTGCAAAATTAATCATAATTAGTTCCTTTACTTTCGCTACCTTTTGAGCACATGAAAACATATATTTGGATTATCCGATTTGATGGTTGGATTCACAAGAGGTTTAGGTACATTAACGAGTTTGACAAAGTTAGTCGATTACGTGATTAGATTAGACACTTGTAAATGTATGTTGATAAATCATCAATGGTATCAAGGCCATAGTGAATTTATTTTCTCAAATAATACTTTTAATCACTTAGGTTTTGGATTAGGTGGATAGATACAATCCCTTTTTGGTTGGATGTGCTTTGGTTCTATGATAAGTCTAATTCTAGAATGACTTTAATTAGGGTTTGAGACTCTTAATTTGAGTCAAGTTATTTGTGATCAAATCATGTTCATTTCCATTCAACATATGGTTTTAGTTGATTATGTTTGTCTTGGGATGGTGGTTGAAATTCAAGTTAAAAAATAAATGTCTTTGAACATGATAGGCCGCTAGGATGGATCATTCATGAGTTTCTTTCTCATGTATGGAGGCTATTTATGAGAAAAAAAAATTCTTGTAATGTCCATGGTCACCATTACTTATCAATATTGTGTTTGTTTTGGGATGCTAGTTGAAATTCAAGTTAAAATAAATGTCTTTGAACATAATAGGTTACTAGGATGGATTATTCATGAGATGCTTTCTCATGTATGTAGGTTATTTACCAGAGAAAATATATATATATATACCACCCATACTATATTCACGCTAAAGGATTCTTCCCCATGAACTTATTTTATTTTGGCGGGACTAATGACACCCGCATATCCTCAAATCACATTCTTCTAGTTCCCTAAGGTTTCAAGCCTACCGATAACACAATTTTAGTCCATTAGTATTTGTACTCTTTGTGTGGCTTAAACCTTTATTAATTTCATCTTTCACATTCTTGTTGGTTGGAATTAGCCGTTGCTTGTGCCTAACCATGGTAAATGGAAGAGACAAATTAAGTGGTATTTCTTATGGATTACTCTATTGTCACATATTTTGAAAGCTTCATATTAGAGATGCCCTCTCTCAAGATGTTAATTCCTTTGGAGTTTACTCCCCCACCTTGATTTCTTGTAAAGGTTATTTATTTTATTTTTTCTCAAGAAGAAGAAGAAAGAAATGTGCTATTAATACATCATCTTCATCCATTTGGCTCAACTTGAAAGCTTTAACATTTCAATGGATAGTTTTTTAGATAAGGGTTTTTATGAAAGCAATATTTGCAAATCGGTGAAGAAATAGTCTCATTTTGTAGCTTCAAAAATAGTAAAAACCTTTACTATAGTAGGCATAAATTATGAAGATGAATATACAAAAGAAGATGAACAAGAAGGTAGTTTAGTATATGTTCGAAAATACCTCTTTTTAGTTGACTGCCTCCAAAGTTTGGAGCTTGGATACTTTAACTTTACAAAGCTACCTGCTCATTTTCATGCACAGTTTCATATATTGTATTATCTTTGTATCTATATTTTATTCAAATGAATGATCACATAATTGAGCAACTATTAGAAAAATCCTCTCTTCTTAAAATATTGATAGTAATTGGTTGTAGAGGAGAGTTGTGGCATTTGGAATCCAAACAAACTAGAAAGCATGATGGGGACAATTATGGAAGTGAGATCCTTACATGTGGGATGTCATGTTCAACTAGATCACTCCCATTGTTTTATTTATGTTGTTGAATGTGGTGATTGGAAATAACGATGCAACTTCTAGAATATGCCAAAATAACAACTCCAAAAGAGACATGATCAATCAAAAGAAATCCATGTCTATAATACATTCCGAGCACCTTCTGTTTAACTAAAGATAAGTTTGAGGGGGTAATTAAGTATAAAAAACTAAGAAGAAGAAGAGAAATGGTGGATAATGTAGTTGTACTGGAAGAGAAAATAACGGTGACAATGAAAAAATAAGGGACATCGAAAGTGGAGGCCATAAAATTCTTGGTTATTATATGGATACAATTATTCACTATCAATTTATTTGATTTTAATCAGCTTTAAAAGACATAATTAATGACATATCTAGGAATATGGACTTCATTTTTCTTGCAATTCCCCTTATTTTCTTCACTATCTCCTTTATATTCATCATCACCCTTCTTATCATCATCCCCTCCCTTTTCATTGTCTTTGTCATCCTTCTTATCCCCACCATGCCACATTCCTTTCCTGCCTTTCTTTCTTTCCCTGGTCATTTTGTCCCCTTCTTAATTGTCACCATCCTTTTTATGTGGTAATATCTTCATATAATTCTTGGATTATCTACAAATTTTAATCATATTTGAGCATTGATATAACAACATTCAACATTAATGATAGCATACAAGCATAGTAGAATGTAGTACAACACTTTTGATCATTTAAAAATTATTGTAATTGTCCATAGTAGTATTGAAGTTTGGGTGTAAATGGATATGGAGACAAGGATGTTGTTTATGCTCTCTCTTTTCACTCTCTTTTGGGATGTAATAACCCATTTGCGTTGAGAAGTGGAAACTAATGGTATTTATTAGTGCAAGTTTTGGTGTTTTTCATGTAATAAGTTGGGAAATTTCCTATTGATTGTTGTTCTATACTATTTCATTTCAGTTACGATAACTTTGCTATCAAATGTGGAGAATGGAACCATTATTATTCCTTCTAAAATGCGCCCAAACAACTACACCAACAAGGACCTCAAAAGAAACTCATCTTTGTTATACAAACTTAGCGCCTTCATTTTCTTTAGAGATCCATTCACCATTCTTGTCTTTAATGTCTTCTTTGAATTCATATTTTTCCTTCTTATTATCATCTTCTCCTCCCTTTTTGTTCTCTCCACTATTATTTGTTTTTGGATAACCAACGAGGGCAATGTAGGTGGCAACTAACAAAATTCATACAACTACAAATTAATTATTTTTTGTTGTATTATTATAACTATGGAGATTGCAACATATGAAACATATATAAATGTATAACATATCTTGAAATAGTGGGATGGAAACTTTGCTGCAACTATTTCTTTCAATGTAATATTATGATTAAAAATTGATCCAATGCATACTTAACGACATCCCCACCTCTAATTGGATGACTTGTTAAATGTGTTGCAAATAGATTTTCTTGTCTTTAATGTCTTCTTTGAATTCATGTTTTTCCTTCTTATTAGCATCTTCTCCTCCCTTTTCGTTCTCTCCACTATTATTTTTTTTTGGATAACCAGCGAGGCCAATGTAAGTGGCAACTTAACAAAATTTATACAGCTGCAAATTAATGTATTTTTTGTTGAAATATTATAACTATGGAGATTGCAACATATGAAACATATATAAATGTATAACATATCATGAAGTAGTGGGAAGGAAAGTTTGCTGCAACCATTTCATTCAATGTAATATTATGATTAAAAATTGATCCAATGTATACTTAATGCCATCTCCACCTCTACTTGGATGACTTGTTAAATGTAGTGCAAATAGATTATGAAATATTTGAACAATAATGTTGACGCTATTAAATATAAATAACATGAAAAGTGTATTAGTTTGGCCCTTTGTACCTTATTGTGGCTAACGGAAGTTTTTCATTTCTTTTGGTGAGTAATTTTTTTATGGATGCTACAAAAGAGTTACATATATAAATATTCAGTGCACACCCTTGTTCGTGACTTGGGAAACCAGACCATTGATAGTGCAAAGAGTTCTTATTTTTCAAAATTTAGGCCTCGAAATTCCAAGCAAGTGTACCAGCATGAGTATTGCCAAAACTAACAGGTTCTAACCACCTTGCATGCCTAGACCAAGAGACAAAAACAAAAGAGAACAAGAAAATAGCATGAAAATTATGTTTATGGAGATGGCCCCACCTCTATGGGTTGATTTCCCTTCCGCAGCATCCTAGGCACTATGGAGTGCACTTAAATATTGAATATGAAAAGAAACCACATTTCCCCACCACCTACACTTCCATCTCCTAGTGTTCGCGTTGAATACCTAGTGGAATGTGGGTATTATATTGTTGAGTTGATGACTTGGCCTAAAACTAGGCTTTGAAATTTCCTCATGTCGCATGATAGGTTTCCTAGAGTAGTTAGTGAGCTCATTGACATGGCATGGAAGCAGTGGTTTTCAAATACTTACACCTTTTTAGACTAATATCTCCATGAACTATCACTTCAAAGCATCCCAAAGTAGGTAGTAAGGAGCCACACTCTTTTCTTTGCTTCTCACCAAGTTAGTAAAATTGTTCCTTAAATTTTGTCTCACTTCCTCAAAATAGAAATAGTAGCTAGTCCAAAATTTCCCACTAAAGAAAGCAGAGAGCATGGGGGAAATAGCTTAACCAACATCCACAGAAAGAAAAATGAAGGTTTCTCTCTCAAATAAAACTCTAGGGGGATCCAAAATCCATACACATACCATCATTAAGAAAACATATTACAATGGATTGACCTACAACATAGCTTGACACAAGATCATTTTTCACAATTCTTTGTTGCATAGAATAGGGGAGCGAGATGGTGTAATAATTGAATGTAATGGCCTCTCATGGCGCATCATACCTAGATAATTTCCATCATGTTTAACAAGTGAGGGTTTATGCCATATCCTCTTATGTCATAACTCGTTGGGATGTCAAACATGTGCCATCCCATCTATCACCTCTCTAGTCACCCCATACAGGGAGTGGCTAATGGATGTTATTTCATGGTAGAAAATATTTGAAATAATGTTTGAATTATATTCAAAATTTACAAATATTTGTAATTGAATGTAACAAGCCCAGGTTAAAGTTTCATGTAAGAAAGGATATTAAAGGAAAAAATAATAAGACTAAGTTCATGGGACACATATTCCAAGCTGAATGTTGGGAAAACACTATAATGGGTATTAGTTGTGGTTTATTAATGGCTAGGGAAATTGGCAAAGGCATTGCAATGGAAAAGAGGCAATAACTGGCATTTAATTATGAGAAATAAGGAAAATAGGAGAAAAGGAAGTTGAAGAGACACAAATATGCATCCAAGAGAAATTAGAGGAAAAGTGAAGAAATATGAAGAAAAAGAGGCATCAATGATAAAAATGCACGAGAGAAATAATTCACAACTTTTTTCAATTGAGATTTTGTCTCTCATACACTCTTGCACACTTAAAGCGTTCTTGGAGCACTCTAGCATTTTCTTAGATTTGGGGAAGATCAAGCAAAGGAAAGCAAGGGAGTGCGAGGGGAAAGTTTGATCAATAACTTCATCAAGAGGATTTTACAATTAATAGGTTGCACCCGTGATTTCCTTGCAGAGGTTTGAATGCATGGTACATGAATTTGTTTATTTGGTTCATTCGTTGTCATTGGCAGGTTTTTCTTGGTTTGACAATGGTTTCTGCCTTGCTTTTCCATTTCTTGGATAGCCATGGTTCGATGGGATTCATACTTTGAGCTTTGAATTGGTAGAAGGTTTTTTATCCAAGTGAGGTGGTCTCAGAAAAATCCCAAAGGTTGGGGGTGGTGATGGTTTTCTCTGATAAGCCCTTGACAGGTGGGTGGAGACAGGAAAATTCCTCAAGATATGGTGAAGGAATTTTGAGGCATCCAAGTTTGGTTTGGTTTTTTGATCTCGAGACTGGTTTATGTGAGATCAAAATAGTTTGAGGTTGGAGGCAGTTTATCCTGTGGAGTCCTCGTTTAGTTATATCTTAATTTATCCCATGAGATCCCACATTCATGCTTGGAATATGGCACAGGGGTGATTGGTTGAAAAAAATATTTGGTTTAGCCCAACCTATGGTCAGGTGGTATGCGGATGTTCTTGACTTGGTTGGATTTTGTATATGTTAATAATATATATTTTTCTAATATGAATAATGAGCACATGTACTTATTGTTGTGATGATTTTAGGGAAGATTTTTCATGGTTTCTATTTTTGTTATATGCTTGGTTCTATGATGTGCTCTAATTATGGCTCTCATTCATGATTTCATAAATTATTAAATGGTTGATGAATGCATGGGAAAACAAGTGTTTTGAAACTAGTATGAGAGGGCATTGAGCCTTCTTGGTGATTATCAGACGGTATTCACATGTTTACAATCAGATATGCATTCATGAACTATAGCTTTCATGTTTACCATATGTTTGACGGAATGTATATCATGTACTAGGCATGTCTCAGTCATGATATTATTCAAGTTTTGAATGGTTAGCATTGTTATCATCTTGTTTATGTTTCTAGAAAGTTATAGGTATTTTTGGGTAGTGATATGGAGACTAGCCTGGAAAACGTAGGCACAAAACTGAGGATTTTGGGTCATAACCACAAGGAGGGAGGCTTATGGGTGCGCTTATAGCCTCATAACTGCATGCACAATGTGTCAAGGGTGTGGTTGTGGATTCAAGCCAGTAAAAAAGAGTTCCATCTTGAGGATTGAGCACTTGGGGTAGTTGTCAGGCTCATGAGTGATCTGTAATCCCTCAAGGAGACTAGTAAGCTTTCATTTTGTAAGCCCCACTTCCACAACTGGAACTTGGAGATTAGGTCATGTCATAGTAACACTCAACTAAACTTTACCCTCGAGAGCTTGTAAAAGCGTGTAAATGTGGTTTTGGGGGGTTACATTCAATAGATTCTCATGTAGTAAATAATTACTATTTTGAACATTAGATACTTAATATTTTAACTGATTAGTATTTATAGGGTTTCAATGGGTAATCTCTGAGAAGTATAAATTAGGTATCAAGGTAATTATATGCATCTAGATAAGGCTCGTTTGCCTTGTTTATATGAATGTAATTACCATCATATGAATTTTAATATGATAAAAAATCGTCGATATGAGTTGAATGAATGATCTGGGTTTCTCTAAATCATTTTACATACAACAAAGAGATGAATAATTATAACATATAATACATACAAAAAAATACAAACTATTATCAAGAATACATACATAGGTGGCCACATTCTTTCTTATCATTAGTATTATAACTACCAGAATGTAATAGAACTACAAATTGTAGTAAGGAGATTTTATGATTTCAAAGAGTTCAATTTTTATTCATTGAGGGTTAATTCTTCCAAATGGAGAGAAAGTGCGGATATCCGCAGGTTTCCTTCGGTGAAGTTGCGGACCTTTCCTGAAATATATTTTAGCTATCTTTTATTTGTTTCTGCAAAAATCTGGATTTAAATTGGTGTCTGGTTACTGGTGTCATTTTCTGGTTACTGCATTCTGAGAAGTTATTTGTTTAAAGGAGATTGGGTGATGCACATGTACTTGATGTTTTGGATCCAGTTTGAAAATTTATGAAACGTGGTCCCTGGTAGAAAAAGAAGGTAGTAGCCTTCTGTAGGTCAGCACCTACGTACTAGTATCTTAGCTAGTACAAGAGCTAAGGGGGTTGTAGCTCCCTTCCAGGAGAAGATGGAAAACGAGAGAGGGTTGTAGCTCTCTGCAGGTTGCAGCCTGCGCATTGGAAAATGACTGCACTAGTACAAAATCATTGTAGAAATAACTTTCTAATTGAAAGAATATAGATACATATTGCAGCAAGTGGTTTTCACCCACATTGGGTTTCCATTATATATCTGGTGTTCTTTGGTGTGACTATCTATGTTTCTTGTTCCTCTTTATTATTATATGGTTTTGACATACAGATTAATGGCTAACATCTAAAGAATAAATTACATTAAAATATGGAAGGTATATACAAGTTTCATTAGTCAGATCTGCAAGCGTTTATTGGAAAAGATTTGATAATACTGATTCACCCCCCCCTCTCAGTATTATTTCCAACACTTACAATTCAGAAGTGGCCTTGAAAAATCTCAAAAATCAAAGTCCTCATATTGAAGTAAAACTAGGATTAGATCATAGTAATCTGAGTTTTTATGTTCAAGATATTTACAGTCAAATTTCGAATCAAAATAGGCCATGTGGCAATCACTAATGAGGAAATAATTTGGTAGAATTTCGGCGCATGAAATCTGACACCCTGAAAAAGATGAATTTTTTTCCTCGTTAATTTTTTTGGTAAACCCCAATTTTCAATCAAATTTTTTTAATGTTGTTATTTTAAAATAGAAAAATTAAAGATGTATATAGTTGATGGGTTGGTAGGCCACCACCTCCACTAAACCAAGTATTAAATATGGGGTGGCAGGCAGTGAAACCTCACCAGCCCCAACACATTATATTGACACCATATAAATTGGGCTCGACGGGTGTTGAACCCATGTCGGCCAGTGGGCTGGACTGCCAACAATGTCCCGATATACGACCACACTACCGTAAAAAAAAATCATATACAACATTTTTCCATTTAAATTTCCCATTATTTATAATACACAAACACTCTAATGTTTACACCACTCTAAATTTAAAACAAAACATCAAACTGCACCCAAAAACTTTAAATGTGTCGCTTGGTTTGTTAAAAAAAATACTAACCCTGTACGAATTGTGGGTCAGTGATCCAAGGGGCTCCAGAGAGACACACAGGATAAAGATGGCTCAAAAAATAAAAGTGTTGGGAATGACTTCAAACCAGGACCAGATTGAAGAACTCATCATCCTGATCGTGGTGGTGTGAACAGTTTGTCAAACTAAGCTCGTATGAGAAAGATAGAACACTTAAAAGTTTGACATGACAGGGAAAAAGTGGGACCCACAGTGTGGCACATGGCATCCCAGTAAACATGTGGAAACCCCATGGCAGCCCATCAACCATTGACACTTGGAATTCTCCCATTTGTCTCTTAAACCTGCATAAGCGACAAAATCATTTCTAAATGCTTAATAAATAACCATATAACAAAATGTTTCAATATAGAACCATCAAACACATGGTTTTAGGATCGGTGGCAACAAACCCCGCTGAACCCTTTAAAACCACCGTATCGCATCAATAAATGC
>APFE030512996.1:69431-103164 GCA_000404065.3 Pinus taeda
GAAAAATCAAGCTGGTAGTCCTGGTTTTGGGATCCAGTGGGAAATCTCTGTTTATATGTGTTTTATGTGTTATGCTCTCGCATTTTTATTTTTTCCTGTGATTTAGAATTCGTATGCAGGTAATTTCTGTACGGGGTTAAAAACTACACCAGATTAGTATCTTGGTTCAGCAAGAAACAAAGTTCGATTGCTTTATCTACAGATGAAGTAGAATATATGGCTGCTGCATCTTATTGCACACAACTCCTCTGGATGATGCAAACTTTGCAGGATTTTCAAATCACTCGTACTCCACCTATCTCCATATTATGTGATAATACAAGTGCAATCAACATTTCAAAGAACCCAGTCATGCATTCAAAGACCAAGCACATACCAATCAAGTATCATTTTCTCTGGGAACAAGTGCTGGAACAAAAGGTCAAATTGGAGTATGTTCCCTCCAAGGAACAAGTTGTTGATATACTCACCAAAACATTGCCCAGGGAGACATTTGAATACCTCAGACAGAAGCTGGGGGTTGTTGATACATCATCCTGCTATTGAATCTTGTCTGTTGTACGCGAGTGGATACATGTACATTTGTCGGTCTATGTGGGTCGAATGGGTCTATCAGAGATTATCTGGCACACGTTCAGGGGGAGCATATATTCTTCTAATGATGCATTGTTGGCATTATCTTAGAAGTCCTTGGTTTGGTTTCTCAAGAGTTTTCTGGTGGAGTAGATCAATGTGTGCTGGTCTGAAGGTTGATTTTGTTGATAGTTGTTCTTGTCTCTATGTCATGTACTTATTTTCATATCAAGGTCATGTAACGGCCTATTTTGGTTTCCCCACTATGCCTGAGATGAATGATTTTTGTCTATCTTGTGTATTCCCACTTGGATGGGAGATGGATGTATGTATGAGTCTTGATGATAGGAAGGTTACTTATAATGTATGGAGTCATGTTCTTTCTTGTAGAACATCTTTTTGCAGACAACATTTCAGCATAGAGCATATACAAAGGGGGAGCTTGTTCAAAGTTTTTAGCAGGTACTCAGGGGGAGTATGGTAGTCTGCCCCTTTGCCCTTGATGTCAAAGGGGGAGAGTGACTGGTTGTTGTTGCCATCAAGTCCAAAGGGGGAGATTGTTGGCATTATGATACATATGTTGTACTTCATGGCAACCCACTCATCTTAGATGATAAATTATAGTGCAGCAAAGTTATTTCCTAGTTCCGCAGGTGCACAGATCAAAAGATGCGGTCATCGGCAGGTTGCATAGGAGAATTGTTGAAAAGGTGTGGATATGTTCGCAGGTCTCCCGCACAAAAGGTGCGAACCTAAATGTCACGGACTTTCATGTAGAGAAAAGTTCACACACTTTCATGCAGAGAAAATTTCACACACTTTCATGCAGAGAAAGGCGCACACACATAGGAAAACTTATGGTTGGTTCATCGTATTAGTCCGATAGTTTTTGATCCTATGGTTTTGGTCCGTGGTATTGCATCCAAAAGAGTTGAAACCAAGTACTGGGTCTGTGGTATTGTTTCTCAATGGTTTTGGTCCATGGTTTTGAGTGAGGCCTTGCCTATAAAAAGGAAAGGAGATCATTTGGCTAGATATAAGAGTTGAAAATCTTAAGAAGAGCAAGATATGAATTTCTGATAATCGGTTGGTGAGACATAGTTGAATCTGAATCAAGGAGAAACCAGAGCATTATAAGTCAGATCTACTGAATAGTTGGGATCCCTTTGACGCATGAATGGATCTGTGATTTCGACAGTCTGAGGTATGTTTGAGAACTGATAAACTGTCTAAATCCGGAGGTGTGCAGGAGCAGCAACAACGCAGTGCGGAGGTGCATAGCACCAGAGAAGAAGCAGGTGCGGAGGTGCGCAGAACCAGAGAAGAAGCAGGTGCGGAGGTGTGCAGTTGAATCGGCAGAGCAGATGCGGAGGTGTGTTGAACAGTAGACAGTGCAGGTGCGGAGTTGCGCAGACTTGTCACAGCAGAAGTGTAGATATCCGTAAGTTTCCTTCGGTGAAGTTGTGGACCTTTCCTGAAATATATTTTAGCTGTCTTTTATCTATTTCTATAGAGATCTGGGTTTAAATTGGTGTCTGGTTACTGGTGTCATTTTCTGGTTATTGCATTCTGAGAAGTTATTTGTTTAAAGGAGATTGGGTGATGCACATGTACTTGATGTTTTGGATCCAGTTTGAAAATTTATGAAACGTGGTCCCTGGTAGAAAGAGAAGGTAGTAGCCTTCTGTAGGTCAGCACCTATGCACTAGTATCTTAGCTAGTACAAGAGCTAAGGGGGTTGTAGCTCCCTTCCAGGAGAAGCTGGAAAACAAGAGAGGGTTGTAGCTCTCTGCAGGTTGCAGCCTGCATACTGGCAAAGGACTGCACTAGTACAAAATCATTGTAAAAAGAAGTTTCTAATTGAAAGAAGATAGAGACATATTGTAGTAGGTGGGTTTCACCCACATTGGGTTTCCACCTAATATCTGGTGTTCTTTGGTGTGACTATCTATGTTTCTGTTTATTATTATATGGTTCTGACATACAGATTAATGGTTAACATCTAAAGAATAAATTACATTAAAATCTGGAAGGTATATACAAGTTTCATTAGTCAGATCTACAAGTGTTTATTGGAAAAGATTTGATAATACTGATTCACCCCCCCCCCTCCCCCCCCTCTCAGTATTATTTCCAACACTCTCAATATAATGTTGGTGATTTTTAAGGTAAAATAATTTTATATTGGAAAATTTGAGCGAATCATTTTTATAAAAAATGGAAATTGGCGAATCTTTTTTTTGGAAAAATCATTGAAAATTAGCCCACCTACGAATATTAGCCCCTAAAATTTTCCATGCATATAGAACTCTTGTAACACGTGTAAAATTAACCATATCTTCTCCAAAAGCTTGTTTTTTGTCCCTTAGGCTTGAATAATGACCTGTATTCTTTGAAACAAGATTAAGGAAGACCAAAATACCTCTTAAGCCTTACCTCCTCTCCATTGTAATTCACCTCTGCAGTTATGGTTAGTGGAAAAATTCATGACTTGAAGAGCATAATGATGATTTCATGATTACTTCATGAACTCCGTTGACAAAGTCTATTTTGAATGCAGTGATTGAAGAATGATTTCATGATTAGTTTTTGTTTCATACATTTTAAGCTAGGGTTTCCATTTCCAACATTGTTATTTCTATTGCATAAACTAGGTTTCCTTTTGATGCAACAATTTTGTTTTGCAAATAGACTAGCATTTACATTCATGAAAGTAGGTTAACCTTTACATCTATGCAATGTAGAGTAACATTTCATTTCTTGCAAATAGATAAGCATTTCCATTTATTCAATTAGTTTAATCTTGGTTCTATGATATTCACTTCATTTCATTAGATCAACAAAAGAAGGACACATTGCATGTTGCACATATAGTGCCAACACCTATCAAGTTTGTACAAACCCTCGGTTGATAATTTAAGTTGGTAGCCTTGGGAGTTGCAACATTATTGTTTCAATATTGAGGCTTATCACTTTTTGGTGCTGTTGTTGGGGAGGTTTCAAAGTATGCATTGTTTTCTTCCCTAGTTGATTCATTTCTTTTAATTTATGCAAAAACACAAAAAAATTACATTAGGAACCTTTCATTTCAAAAGTTGAAAATTGCATTGCATTAGCATTTTTATTCAAAAAAATCATAAAAGATAAAATAAAAATACCACAACCACCAATCAACAACCCCCCACCCCCCCCACCACTTGATCAAGTGGTGTAGTAAGAACCACATCACCATCCACTTTTGTGGGTCGAAGAAGAAAAGGTGGCAGAGAAGGTAGAATAAATGGATGGAGATGATGTAGAAGATCCTCTTGGATTTCCCATTCAAGATACTAATATTAGTGTTATTATGAAGAACATCCCTCCATATTTCCTTCCCAACTTCCATGGTATAAGCTCAGAGGATTTGGAAACCTTTCTCTTTGAATTTGAAATCTTGTGTAGATCTTATGGTTACTTACTAAACACTAAAAAATTGAGATTTTTTCCAGCAACATTGAAGGATATAACTCTTAAATGGTTCATGAGTTTAGGGACTAATTCAATAAGAACATGGAATAATATGAAAAAAAATATTTGTAGAAAAATATAAAAATCATGATCTTAAAGAAAAATATTTAGAATGACTCAAAAAGAAGATGAAATCCTTGTTGGGTGTAGTTTTTAAGCATATCTTAGACACCTCTTCCCCATTTTTGATCATTCTCTCTCTATAAACCCATGAAATTTATGTCCCAATTACAATTTTCCCTGTTTATAAGAGCAACCCTTTCTCAACATATTATTTTTCCATCTTTCATTAAATATCAAATGAAGTGATGTCTTTTGGAGATGGCTAACCGAGGTAATTGTGGAGAGATTTTTTGCTTATTTTTCTTTCAAGTGTTTCCTATGACTATGGACTAAGGATGAGAAACGGTTGTTGTCACTCTCTGTTACACTTTGAAAATTTGTTGTTACAATATGAAGTTTTTTCGTTACACCTCAAGTTGTTGTTACATCTCGAGCTGTTTTTACACCTCGAGTTGTCGTTACACCACAATTGCCAAAGACCATGGTTGCTATCTTCAAAGAAAATTGTCAAGAATCATGAATTATCTATAGACAGTCAAAGGATCTCAGTGGTTATGATTGTGGAGTTTAGCTTGATGGGCCCTCACCTAGGTTCAGTGTTAATTAGCCAAGTAAATCCCTACACTACTGGCCCTTTCAGCATCAATCCATGGAGCATGGACTAAAGTCTCACCCGAAGCATTATGGTGGGCTATAGGAACCAAGTTTTCGCACCCTAAGATAGTTGTGATGTCATTTTATACCCTAACCCTTCCTTCGTGCAGACTGATAAGCCTTTTAGGGCTTATTGATATACTTCTCTTATTCGGCTTTGAGACCTTCGCGAAGGTCTACGATTGTCCTTCACATACCCTAAATAGGCAATTCAGACACGTACGTGCCTCTGTAACTACCTCTACTTCTGTGTCTACCCAGATTAGCTTAAGTATTGGATAACTTCAATATGCATTATGATTATCTTCATGTAAACATATATTCTTACTTGTGTTCATATGACAAAGTAAAACACATAGATTCACACATTGATATAGCATTAAATAGTAAACCGAGTATTCAACATAACATAACTGCATACATTCATAATAGAAGTAAAAGAGCTCGTACAAAGGTATCTCTAGAATGATTCTCTTTATTGATGGTTCAGATCTTCAGTACAAACTATAGCTTCCTTATGCACACAACTATAGGGGTCCAACACTCAGCTGTAGACTTCTACCCTAAGCCTCTTTGCACACAGTGGCAGAGCCTCTTTCCTACACTATGACTCTTTGCTCTTAGCTCTCATAGAACCATTACATCAATCAATTTTCAAAAAACTTACAACAAACTACTTATACTCTTCTAAGACTCTCCCTTTTTATACATTCCCATGGTTCGTGGACCAAGGGTGAATCCCATCAAGTCGACACAAGTTACCTAAACTAAGGGTGGAAACCCTTTTTGACTCTTTACATATTCATGCTTCATGACCACAAAATGTGGAGACTTTACATTCTTTATACAAACTTGGGCCTTTAGCCCCAAAACTGACCCTAGGGGACCCATTCCCAACATGGAGATGATGTAACTTGAATTGATCTATTGTTGGAAAATTGTTTCTAATGCTTTCTATTTTTCTCTTAATATCGATCAACATGAGAATCATGAGATTCTCATGGCTAATCTATTCCCCAATTTTCGAGGGTTGTAAACTTTATAAAAAAATTCAGTTCCATGAAAAGGGAACGACAACACAGGAATATCATAGACATTTTGATATTGTAATTTCCAGTTATTTTTAATACAGAACACTTCTGGTGATATTCATACAGATTCTGTGTTGATTTTTAACTAGCTTCCATTTCATCCCTATGCCCTGCTAGGGGGAAGGGCCCTCCTCTTTAAGAGGGATTGTAGTACTAGTAAGTTAGTTGTTTGGTTTATATTTCCTTTAAGTGTGATTTATTAATGTTTTTGTATGAATTGTAGTACTGATGCACTTATGTTTTTAGATTCATTATATGTTGTTACACAAGATTTGTTAGAACTATAATATTTAATCAACTGATACAATTTTATTAATCATGTGTGGCATGCCTGTTCTTTGAGAAAAACATGAAGTGTGATGAGTGAATTTCATTCTTGTAGAATGTCTTTTTAATTTATGCATGAGTGCTTTAAGTTCTGCAATTGTCTTCAATGGCATTTTATTTCATTTCTTTCCTTGGATGTTATGTATCAGCGCAGATAGTGTAGACACCTTTGAAATAAATAGACCTACCCTGGTTGACAATTAAATGCTTGAGGTTAAGTAAAATTAAACAGTGATTAAACTGGCACAACATTTTGGCGTTGTTGTTAGGGAAGGCAGTTGATGATACAATCAACCAGTGTGTTTTGTTAGTATAGTGTTTCTAGTGCATAGGTGTTGGGCGGTAAGATGAGAGGTAAGAACCTACGCATTTCTCTAACATACTTGAGCGGGCTCACCACTATGATCATTAGAACAATTAGGGTGTGTTAACTTTTGAATTTCTTTTTCTTTTTCTTTTTAGAAGTGTCCTCAGTCTTACAAATGCTAGGTGGTGAGACGAGAGGTAAGAACGTGTGCATTTCTCTAACATACTTAAGAGGGCTCACTATTGTAGTGCCGGAGGCACTTAAGTGTGAAATAATTACACATAGGGTCCATGTGCAGAGTGTATGAATAGAAGAGCCACAGAACATAATAAATCTAATAAACCTATAGGAAAATTGGGTCATAAAAGGAATAAGAAAAGAACATATTTAGGGAGGAAAACATTCATTCAAGGATTAATTTTAAAAGAAGAGAGATAATAGTCAAATTCACAGAGGGATACAAGAAAAACAGGACCACAGAAAGTTTCTACTCCCATATTAAGGTCAAAAGCATTTGGTTCCTCCATCTTAGGGCTCATCACCCTCAAAGTAGTATATATACTCCCGATCTTGTACATTCAATTTGAGAACAACACAGAGAAACTAGTGGCCATGACTTTGGCTCTGAAGGCCAAGGGGAAACTAGCAGGGAGCACTTAGATCCATAACTAGAAAAACACCCTTTTACTTATCAATACCTAGATTCAAGCAATGTTGTGAATCAACCAGCCCTAGAGCAACCTATACAATCACCATCTTTGGGATGGGACTCATCGAAATAAGAAATAGGGAATATACAATGGAAGGTAATAATAATAATAACAATGATAATACAAGGATTGATGCCACTGTTACCACTTTTGAATTCCCAATAAGTGATATAAGGGGCGAAGCTTCCATGAAAATCATTCCCTTATCAGCTCTTCCATCTTGTCAAGGAATGACTATAGAAGATCGTCATACATTCTTGTTTGAATCTGATGTCCTGTGCAGAGGCTATGATTAAACTTTGGATGCTTATAAGCTTAAATTGTTCCCTGCTACTCTAAAGGGAGCAACATTGATATGGTTAATGGGACTGGGCTTTGGTACTATTCGAACATGGGGGGGGGATGAAAACTACCTTTCTGTCAAAATATCAGGACTATTGTTAGACCAAGGACTTGAGGGAATAAATATTCATGGTGACACACAAAGAAGAATAAATATTGGAGGATTATGTGGAGTGATTCCACTATAATCTACAGATATCTAAACACAGTGATTTGGATCTGAAGATCCTGAAAATTATATTCATACAGGGAATGAGAGATGACTGCCTGGATACATTGAATATGATGGGGAAGGGAGATATATCTCAAGAATCATTTAATGAGATAATAAAACTTTGTTGAATATGCTCGAGAGGATCATCACACAGAAAAAGCATGACATGGGATGCCTTCGTTTGAATAAAAAAATATGCAAATGGAGGTGTGACCAAAGCTAAGGTTGGGAACCTGTTCGAGAATCTTAAAACTGATTTCCTCAACACTTTATCTTCCCAAATAACAACTGTACAAGTAAGAAAGGCATAGGATGAAGCCTAGAAATCTTTGGCTATATTCTTCTTGAAATGTAAGGATAAACATTCCTTGAGGGATTGTAAAGTTGACAGCATCAACTTGTGCAACATTTGTGATTTGGATAATTCTACAAGCTATTGTCCAGAGCTTCCTAGACTAAAAGCAGTGCTTAAAGAATCAACTGAGGAAGTCAAGTCCTCCTACTTCATCGGGTTCAAGAAGCCCTGGTAGCCACTACCACTAGGTATGCCTCAAGATTTTTCTTTGAATCCATGGAATAATGTATATAGTACACAAAAATTTCCATGGAAATGCTCCTCATCTCCTCCAACTCAACTTTCCTCACCATGGAACCAATGGTCTCCCTCTCCACCTTTTCAATACCCTCCATCTCAGCCATATTCTTGGCCCCAAAATTGGAGAGGAAATTCCTTAGGTCCAACTCCTTTTGCGTTACCAATGCAAAAACAATTACAGCTAACACCTCTCTCAACATCTGTTGTTACACCTCCCATACGACCCCAGTTACTTATACAACCTAATCCTAACCCAAATAATAAGGTACCCCAGTATTTAGAAGCTCCCGCTTCCTTCAAGAATTATTACATCACTCCCGTTGAATGTAATGAAGTCCATCTATGATTGGGAAAAATAGTAAAAACCTCTCATGTCATCACTGAGGAAGAATGTGAATCTTCTAAGGGTGGTCCTGCAGACTCCAACAGGACTACTACAACAGGTCAAGGTGATGTTGTTACATTTGTAACAACTAACTTGAATAATGCTGGTACATTTATATCAACTGACCCAACTCTTACAAAAACTAAGGACCCCCCATATCTGCAAAGATTATTAGAAACTAGGATGAATTCACAGTGTGACTCTGATTTTCTCACAGAGTTGAAAAATCTACATGTCAAGATTTCCTTGCTGCAAGCTATCAAGGACGTTCACATATATGCAAAAACAGTAAGGGACATGTGTTAAAAAACATGGAAGGAAGCCTAAAAATCCTATCACTATCCATGTGATGGGGAAATTATCAGAATTAATCACTGGTCAGTTTCTGTTGACTCAATATAATGATCTCGGGAATCCTACAGTTACCGTTTACATTGATGAGATGCTCATCCCAAATACACTAATTGATTTAGGGGCAGCAATTAATGTAATGACTAAAGAGGTCTTTACCATCCTAGTTTTGCACGGGCTGAGACAAACACCTACTATACTTGAATTAGCGGACATGTCCCATGTTAAGCCATAATGGGTATTAGAAGATGTAGTTATTACAGTGGATTCCTGGAGATATCCAGAATATTTTCTTATCTTGCAACCCAAATCAAATTTAGGGGGCATCCCTTGATCCTGGGAAGACCCTCGTTGGCCACTGCAGATGCATTTATAGATTGTAGGTCAGATTGTATGACAATTTCAGATGGACAAGATATGAAAAACTACAACCTTTATCCCTGTGGAAAACCAAGTAGGGAGTTGGGAAACCCCTTGTGGGATGAGTTTAGACCTAAATCAGATAACTCCCAGCCACTTCTTACCCTCGTTAAAGCACACTACTTTAAACATGAGATAGAATACAATTTTATAAATGCTTTTATCAGTAATCCTCTTTCTGTCACTTCTATTGAGAATTCATGGGAGGAAGAGGCTGTGGAGGATTTGGGCTCCAAACATATGAAGACAACTCCAAACATCAATAGTAGCTCGATTGAAATAGAACCATGTAAACATCTGAGTGTTAACCCAAATCTGACTCCTGAACAAAACAAAATGTTGTTACAACTGTTACAAAAGTATAAAAAGGCATTTGCATGGGATTACACAGATATGAAAGGAATTCATCCTAGCCTGTGCACCCACCATATCTGTTTAAAAGAGGGTTGCAACCTAGTTAGACATCCACAACGATGTATGAACCCAACACTTAAGGAGGTAGTCAAGGAAGAATTGAAAAAACTCCTAAATGCTAACTTCATTTATCCAATTTGTGATAGTCAGTGGGTATCCCCACTTGTCATTGTCCCTAAAAATAATGGCAAGTGGAGAGTCTATGTGGAATATAGAGAACTTAACAAGGCCACCCAAAAGGACCATTTCCCTTTGCCATTCATAGATCAGGTCCTTGACACAATGTTTGGAAAGAAATTATTTTCATTTCTATATGGGTTTAGTGGTTACAATCAGATATAGATTGTCCCAGAAGATCAAGATAAAACCACATTTACTTTCCCTTGGGGAACCTTTGCATACATAGTTCTTTCGTTTGGACTTTTCAATGCGTCAACAACTTTCCAATGGGGAATATTGGGGATATTTTTATATCTATTAAATGATAGTTTAGAAATATTGATGGATGACTTTACACCTTACAACGATGCTTTTGAAACAACGTTAGTTAATCTTGAAAAAGTACTAGAACGATGTGTACAAACTAATGTTTCTTTAAGTACAGAAAAATGTCACGTGATGATGAATGAAGGAATTGGGTTGGGACATTTTATTTTTGTTGATGGAATCAAAGTAGACCATACTAAGATAGAGGTAATTTTGAAAATTCTAGTTCCTGAAATGCAAAAAGAGGTACATAGTTTTTTGGGACATGCAGGGTATTATAGACAGTTTATAGAAAAAATTTCGAGAATTGCATCCCCTTTATTTTCTCTACTTATTAAAGATATGGAATTTGTTTTGATAGGGAAACGTGAGAAAGCATTTATAGAATTGAAAAAGTGTGTATCAGCAGGCCCTATTTTGCGAAGACCAAACTAGAGTTTGTTGTTTCATATAGCCACATATGCATCTGACACTGCTATGGGAGATGTGTTGGGTCAGCTAGAGGACAGAAAGTCACATGCTATCTACTGCATAAGAAAGAATTTGAGTACAACTAAACTAAACTACACGGTGACAGAAAAATAATTTCTTGCAATAATACATTCCATTAAAACATTTCGACACTACATTACGGGATATCAAGTGTTTGTGCATACTGACCACTCTTCCATTCATTTTCTAATGAATAAACGAGTCACTAATGGTAGGATTACACGTTGGTTATTTTTGTTATAGGAATTTGACATAACTATCCTCAATAAACTTGGGAAAGATAATGTATTGGCTGATTTTCTTTCTAGGTTGATTGTTGATAATGAATGCATGATTGTTGAAGATTATTTTCCCAACGAATATCTCTTTGCTATTTCAATTCACTCACCGTGGTATGTATACATTGCTAATTATCTTGTTGCAGGAAGATTCCCACAACACCTATCCTCACAGGAGAAGAAAATAGTTGTTCAACAAAGTGAAAGATACTCTTGGATTGAAGGAAACCTCTATCACACTAGGTCATATCATCAGATTAGACGTTGTGTGAGGGAGGACGAAATATTTGATATCCTTAAGGCTTGTCATGAAGAACCATATGGGGGGAAATTTGTCAATAAAAGGACAAGTTATAAGGTGCTTTCAACAGGGTACTATTTTCCTACTATATTTCAGGACCCAAAGAAATTTGTGAAAGGATGTGACAACTTTCAGAGAATGGGTCATCTGCTCTAGTCAGATGAGATCCACCCTCATATAGTTTTAGAACCTTTTGATAAGTTAACTTTGGATTTTGTAGGGAAAATTAATCCTCAATCTTAATAAAATTCCTACATCTTGGTCTGCATAGATTATGTCAAAAAGTGGGTTGAAGCAAAGGCACTAATCAAAGCTACATAACAGGTTGTTTAAGACCTTTTGTTTGAAGACATTTTTGTTTGCTTTGGGGTTCCTTGGGAAATAGTGATAGATTGGGGGCCAAAATTTACATCTCATTTGATCTAGAAGTTAGTTGAGACATACAAAATTTGTCATAGGGTTACTTCACCTTACCATCCACAGGAAAATGGCCAAGTGGAAAGCACCAATTAGGTTATTGAGAGAATTCTTCCCAAGATTATGTTTAGCCATCAGAGTAATTGGGCTGATAAACTGCCATAAGCATTGTGGGAATTCACGACTACATCGAGGAACGCTACGGGATTCTCACCATATGAATTGGTGTATGGTAAAAATCCTTTATTTCCGATAGAGTTCGAAATAAAGACACTGAGAACAACACTACAAGTGAATCTAGATTTGGCCACAACACAGAAACAACAGTTAAATCGACTAAATGAACTTGACGAGAAGAGGTTGGTTTCCATTTAGCAAACAATTATGCTCCAACAACAAAGGGCTAAGTGGGATGACAAATTAATAAAAAAGAAGGTGTTTCAGAAAGGAGATTGGGCTCTATTATATGATTCTCAATTCAAGGATTTCAAGGGGAATATCAGCACCAAATGGATAGGTCCTTACAAATTTGATACGGTCTTTGACAATGGGACAGTGAGTTTAGACACCATCAACAATTCTAGGACACCATTACTTGCTAATGGGAATCACCTTCTGTTATATCACAAACTAGCTTCAAAGGATTCATTTGTCAACATTGTCTCAGAATCTTATCTACAAATTATAGGAGCAGGGGAAAGTTCTCCTACGTTGCCAAATTTTTAATTCTCAATAAGTGTAATAGCTAAAAACAAACTCTGTTGGCGGACGATAACCCAAAATAAAAATAAAAATTAAAAAATGATGAAAAATAATAAAAATAAAAAATAACATAGCAATATATAAATAAAAATATGTTTGTGAAAACCTCTTCTAGGGGTGTAGACAGATAATTGTAACAGCTGAAAACCACTATGTGGTGGTTGTTACATGTTTTTCTCCTTGTAACAACATCATTTGTTTCATACATGTTATCTTATGCTGTTACACGTTTAAGTTTTTTTCCTTCTTTCTTTAAAAGGTTTTTCAAGCTATTGTAATAAGAGTTCTGCTGTAAAGAGTAGCATTAGCGATTACATATATTGTTACACCTGTAACATCCAATAATCTGCAACAACAAATCAAGCAAAATCACCTGCCTTAATAAATGATATCACCAGGATGTTTTCGCTGGAATAAAGGACCTAATCAGCATGTTGCCATCGGAATCAATCACGTCACCAGTACTTTTCCGCCACATCACCACGGTGAGTCATTCGAAAGGTATATTTATTTTCTTTATTTAATGATTATGGAAATTAATATTATGTTCCACTTGACAAACAAGGATGACCGTCACATTAAAACTCGATGGAAGGTGAATCATTTCACAACCTGTAATTTAAATCAAACATTAAAGTGACAGACCTTGTAATCACTGGAAAATCCTACAATCATTATCGCCTTTTTATGTCAAGTGTGTTATAGGTTTAAATCACATTTAAAACAGACCGTCAAGACCTCAGGTTAATAATGAGACTATAATTCATAGTGTATAATACCCTGATTTGACATCACTGATTTTACTGCCCAAATATATATTCCAACGAAGCACTGTATCTTAATTTCATAGAATTTTCAGAATAGCAAGAAGATAGAGCACAGAGGGTATTGTCTGAAGTAGAGATTGGAAGAGCAGTGATCAAACATGAGCCAAATTCCACATAAGCATTGGAAAATTGTCTGGAGGCATGCAAAATTTTTAAAGAGGTGGGGTGGTTCGAATTCTTCAAATGGCTCAAAGGGTCAGAAGAAAATGTTATCCTGGAATTTGCTAAGAACTTGAATAGGAATCGAACAGAGGTCAGGGGGTTGAAGTTAGAATTCACTAAAGAAGTAATTTCCAGAGTATCAACATTGAAATATAAAGGGAAAAGGTGGTTTAACCAAAAGATCAATGGTCCTTCTCTCAAGGAAAACATTTTTCAATGGGAGGAACAATTGGAGAAGAAGGGCAGGGGAATTGACCGATTATCTCTTCCTCAACCATGGGAATATGTTGCCTTATAAATTATCAAATACATTATTTGTGAAGGATGGGTGACAATAGTTTTTAATTATGATTTCCTATTGTTAAACCATCTCTGACAGAGGCAATTGGTTAACCTCCCATATTTAATGTTGGAGAACATGAAGCATATGGATGTTGCTGTGAAGGTTGTTGCGCATCCGGAAACTTGTGTCACCAATCATGGCCTTATAAAATTAATCATAATGGATGCCCCGGACTGCCAAGGCTGGAGCTGGGAAGAGATTATGAGCAGAAAGATAAGGAATTCACGTTGGAAGCAAGATGAAACCCCCATTGACACTCCAAAGGAAGCTAGGGTGACTAAAGAGAAAGGGTAATCCTATGGAAGTAGAATAAAAGAAAGATCACTGGAAAATCCAATAGGTGGTAGGATACTAAAGATGAGGGTCAGAGTTAGCACCCAGTTGGAGAATCACCTCCATCGAGAAAGAGGTTAAGTAGGAATAAGGACATAGGGGAGAAAAAGAAGAAGAACATGCCCATCCTGAAGAGGTTCCTTTATCAGGTAAGGACAAGACACAAACCGTGTTGCATAAAATTGAAGAATTAGAAACACAAAATAAAGAATTAAGGCAAAAAACAGAGGGTAGTAAAGTAGAAACAAGGGTCCTGGGTCTGGATAATTTGGCGGAGGTTGTTGATAAGATGAGGGCAGAAACTACACCAGGTTTTGTATATTCAGCATGTGCTAAGATTTTAGAGACAAAAGGGTATAAATTTTGTGCTGCAGGTACCATCTCGATAGGAACCCAAACTAAACCCTAGGAATCTGATACACAAGAACCCGTTGACGACACTATTGTTACACAAGAAACGGTAGTTGAAATGGAGCATCCCATAGTGATAGACTTGGAAGCTAAAACACAAGAACCTTTCGATGATACTAATGTTACACAAGAACCAACAATTGAGGCAGAGTTACCTAAGGAAGAAGTAAGAGTTGATCCACAAGAACCTGCTGATGAAGTTGTTGTTACACAAGAACTAGTAGCCAATGCAGAATAGCTCAAATCTCAAGATTTTGTTACACCCCCTATTGATGTTGCATGTGAGAGAACACGAGATCCTAAAGCAGGATGGTGTTCAAAAAAAAATTTGTTGATATCAAAATTACAAAATTGGAAGCATCTGACACTCTCTTTGAAAAAAGGAGTGATCTCGCTGGAGGAATATCGAAAAATTATAAATACTCTCAAATAATACTGGGCTAAGAAGAAGTTGGCAAAAGAATGGACAAGATGGGAAAGGAAGAAAACTGAGAAGGAAAAAAAGGAATGAGTGCAGTAGTTACAACAGGAAATTATGAACTTAACGGATGATAAAAATAAGTTGTATGGACTCGCCCTAAACATGTTAGGGTGTAGAAGACCTTCTCCATCCTATCCAAACTTTTTTTAGGAAAGATTTTATTTGTTTCAGTTAAAGTTTTCTATGAGAATATATCGTATCTAGGTAATTCTATCCGGACTTTTTTAGATGTTTTTTGTGCATGTGATTTTGATGAGCAAAGATTACTTTGTGATCTTTTTCTACATAATATGATTTGTGAATACACTAGCCTACATATGGTTGTACACATTTTCTCCTACATGGGGGAATTGCAGTTACGCGCCTTCATATCTTTCGTGACAAATCAAGTAGAATGACATCTGGCCATGAAATCATTTGACACCAATGAAGAGAAGGAAGCCTTGTGGATAAGAGAAGAATTGGGCATGGCTACTAAATTAAGGCATGAATTTAGGAATTTTTTGAGTACCCCTGATATAAGGGAACAATCATCCATCTAGAGGAGGAGGATTTTCAGGTTTTCCCTCAACCTCTTTACACAGTTGAAGAGCCAAGCATTGACTGGATGCCTTAAATGTACAGAGGCTAATAGTGCAAGTCTGCAGGAGCATGACCCTTTTGTGTTTCCTACTTGTGTGGTTGCTATTATACGAGTTCTAGAATATGCCAGGATTATGAATTCAATAGGAGTCTTCTGGATAGGGCTTAGATTTAAGTATCCCTTGATTTGGCTTCCAGTTGAGGAATACCAGACCCATTAACAATTGTGTGATTATGAAGAGGAATCATGGCCGCATCAGTTGATGTCTAATCACGGTTACAAACCAATTGATGAAGATACTGCTGGTGCCTATAACTTGACAGATTTACAGCAACAATACAACCTGTACCTGAATATTCTGCATGAGGACATGCAGTTACTTCAATTGGGGGGAGATGTTGGGTGCAATTTTTAAGGATATCTTAGACACCTATTTCCCCATTTTTTATCATTCTCTCTTTAAGCCCATGAAATTTATGTCCCAATTACCATTTTCCCTAGTTATAATAGCAATCCTTTCTCTACATATTATTTTTCCATCTTTCGTTAAATATCGAATGAAGTGATATCTTTTTGAGATGGCTAACCAAGGTAATTGTGGAGAAATTCTTTAGTTATTTTTCTTTCAGGTGTTTCCTACGACTAAGGACTAAGGATGAGAAAATGTTGTTTTCACTTGCTGTTACAAGTCGAGGATTTGTTGTTACAGTCCAAAGTTTTTCCGTTACACCTCCAGTTGTTGTTACATCTCTAGTCATTGTTACAGTTAGAGTTGTCGTTACACTGCAACTGCCAAAGACCGTGGTCGTTGTCTTCAAAGACAATTGTCAAGAATCATGAATTATCTATGGACAATAAAAGGATCTCAGTGGTTATGATTTTGGAAATGATATAACTTGAGTTGGTCTTTTATTGGAAAATTGTTTGTAACACTTTCTATTTTTCTCTTAATATTGATCAGCATGAGAATCATGAGATTCTCATGACTGGTCTGTTCCATAATTTCCAGGGCTTGTAAACTTTATAAAAAGGTTCAATTCCATGAAAATGGAATGACAACACAGGAACAACATCGACATTTTGATCTTGTAATTTCCAGTTATTTTTAATATAGAACACTCCTGGTGATTTTCATACAAATGTGTTGAGTTTTGGCTAGTTTCCATTTCATCCCTATGCCCTGCTAGGGAGGAAGGGCCCTCCTCTTTAGCAGGGATTACAGTAGTAGTAAATTATCTATTTGGTTTATCTTTCCTTTAAGTGTGATTTATTATGTTGTTTTATGAATTGTAGTTTATCTTTCTGTTTTTATATTCATTATATGTTGTTGCACAAGATTGGTTAGAACTATAATATTTAATCAACTGGTACAATTTTACTAATGATGTGTGGCACGCCTGTTCTTTAAGAAAAACATGAAGTGCGATGAGTGAATTTAATTCATGTAGAATGTATTTTTAATTTTTGCATGAATGCTTTAAGTTCTGGAATTATGTTCAATGGCATTTTCTTTCATTTCTTTCCCTGGTTTTTATGTATTGGCAAAGATAGTGCAGACACCTTTGAAATAAATAGACTTACCCTACTTGAAAATTAAATACTTACAGTTCAGTCCAATTAAATAGTGATTAAAATGGCACAACAATACTTGAAGATCTAATAGAGAGATTCATGTATAATGTTAAGAGGGAAAAATTACATCATTTAGGATTTGAGACACTAAAACCCTCTTACTTAGAACAATTATGGATGAGTGGATTTACCTCCTCGATCTCATGAGTAAAGGTGATGTATACCAATTATCATTTGAAAAAATTTGTGAAACATGCAAGCACATATCAAGAGGAAGGGCAAGAGTAAGCAAATAATTTCTTAGCAACCAAAGTGAACAAGTAGAGATGTTAAGAATCCAACATGCGCAAAAATAAGATGTTAATATTTGTGTTATCCATTAAGAATCACATCATACTAAATATTTCCTATTGGCTTGATGGAGCTTGACCCAGGTTCAAAATTAATTATCCAAACAAATCCTTGTACTACTAGCCTTTCGGAAACAGACCGCGGAGCATGGATTGAGGTCTCACCTGAAGTAGTATGAGGGGATGCTGGAACCAAGTTTCCGCACCTTGGAGATGTTTGAGGGGTCAATTTAGTCCAACTGTGAATAGCTTTGCACAGGTCACTTCACACTATCCTAACCTGCAGCACCTTTGTGATCTATTACAATCACCTTCACACAGACCTAACTAGGGGGCTGAGGTTCTTTTGTGCTATTAAGGCAGTGATTTGCACTATTTCCCCAAGTTACACTGTGGATCTTACTTATGCTCTTACAGTTTTTAGTTAACTTCTCATAAACAAATACTTTATCTTATATTCTCTTAGTTAACACAATCATGTGAGTTCGAGCAGCATATAAACAGTGGAAATGCAATTTATACCCAACGCATTCAATATATAAAACAAGAAAAAGATACGTAGAAATGATATGAAACTTCTTATTTATTACTTCTTCAATCAGTTACATACTCGACTCACCCTGCGCTCTCAACTGTAGGGGTCTGTGCACTCTACTGTGGACTACTAGGCCTCTGCACACTCAGCTGCAGAGCCTTCTCCTACTCTATGACCCAAATACTTGACTCTACACCTCAACTAAGACTCAATTCTTTATCTTCCATTCAGTTCATTGATCACTTACAATTTAAAGCCTTGCTCTATTTATACAGTCCCATGGTCCATGAACCATGGGTAGAACTCTCAAGCTAACTTTACATTACAAAAATGAGGGCAAAAAATCCTATGACTCATTTACAATCTTCGCACTCCGTGCCCACAAAATGCAGAGTCTTTCCATCATATTTTGTCAAAATCTAGGCTTTAAGCCCCAAAACTTCCCTTGGGTGATCCCACACCAACTAGGCCACCAACACAAACATTGTGATTCACCCTCGAGTCACTCTATCAGTGCGAAGATCTTCACGCAGAGACCTCCCAACTCTACTCAGACCGCTGCAAGGTTGGCAACACACTGAGCAGTTGCCTGCTGTACCTCCTACACGCATTGTTCAGAGATTGCAGTATTTGAACTGCTTCCTTGCATTTTCTCCTGCGTTCCCTACATTTGTGCGAGCTTGATTTTGATCGAGGCTATAATGATGAATGCCTCATTGATCCAAGGTTGGACGCGTGCCTTCAAAACCGCTTCTTTGTGTCATGCCACATCTACCTGCTCCTTAAGCGCTTTTTCCTGTTGCATCTGCGCGAGCCTCTATGTAAGGGTCACCATCTGCACGGTCCCTTTTATATAATCATATCTTTGCTGTAACTCACATGCCTCTGTTTCTAATCACTGTATGTTTGGATCCTCCTGCAAAGTGGTGAGGACCTTGAACGACTCTTCCAAAAGCTTGGTGTAGTCCTTCACTACACTGTTGATCTCCTTTGTTCCCGTTGCAATGGCGTTGGTGTGTTGTTCCCTCACCTCTAGTGGAGTTGAAGGTTACGCCTTCAACTATAGCTCAACTATATAAAGGTTCAACTCCAATAGAACCTTAGCCATTTCTTCTCGTACCTCATGCACCCCTACAACTAACCTCTAGATGCGTGCCGTTGCTAATGCCTCTGCTGCGATGGCTAACTCAGGGACCATCTGGAAGGCCTCCTCAACCACTTGCACCATCTGTCGGTTCTGTGCCACTACCTCATCGCACTGCAGGCTCAGTTGTTCCATATTAATTTTCTTCTCGCTCAACACCTATAGTGCGTGGCCATCCCTAGCCCACAGTTCTACAGTCACTCCATCCTATAGGACATAGAGTGTCTCCCAAGCGAGCGAAGCCATGTTGATCCCTACTCCCTTCAACGTACTGACCATAGGCCTATCGGCCTCATTCTTTGTAACCAGTGCCCCCTCTAGCAGCACTATGGTGTTGGTCATGTGGGCGCGCAAAATTTCCTCAGCCGTGGTCGTTCCTGCTGCAAGGATGGCTGAGAGAGTACTAGCTTGAGGAGTGTGCACCTGCAACTCCTATATTTGTGCCCGGAGGACCCCCAACACAATATTATTGTCCTCCATGAACTACTAAAGGGCCTTTGCGATGACATCGATCACCGTGTCCCCTATATCATGGAGATCTCCTTCGGTGAGGGTGATCAGGTCAAAAGAAGTCTTAGAAGCTTTCGACTTCTTTCATGGCCCCACCTGCTCTTTCGGGAGCTGATGCTTCAACTGTGTAGATGTTGTTTCTGGGTCCGTGCCCCCTTCCTCTATCTCAGGCTCTTCCTCAAGTGAGGGTGACTTATATCCCTCACGCTCCTTCTCTGCTACTTGTTGCTGCTTAGCTACTTATTTTTGTTGTTCTGCTGCGACCTTTGTGGCGTCCCATGCCTCCTGTGCCTTTGTTGCTGCTACCTCTTTTCTTCTCTTCTCTGCCAACTGTGCCATCCATAGTTTTGCCTCCTCCTTCTTCCATTGTGCAGCAAACTTATCTATTTCTATCGCAGAGTTGGATGGAGCGTGCCACTTTGGCGGCCATGACTCAAGCACGATGAATATAACATCATCCGTGGTCAGGTACGATAGTTCATTCCACTTCTTCGCGGGGTCCTTGTGTGCCCTGATGTACACGTGATGGAAGTTTGCCTTGAACTCCATGAAGCTTTGTAGGCTATTGTATACAATGGGCGATAACTGCGGCTTGCGGTTAATCCTCATTCTGATGTTGATCTCCATGAACACCTAGAATATCTTACTGTCTTGAATCCTTTGCATGCCTTTAGTGGCCCACAGCAAAGCATACTTCGCTGCCTCCGAAGATCCCACACAATTGTGGGGAATTGGCTGTCCTCAGGCAATTCCCAGGCCACCAACACTATGGACAGTAGAAGCCATGCATTGTCGAAGGTCTTCCACTATTCCTGTGCCTTGTGACAATTCTCTAGGAACTCCTTGCATAGGTACTCTGACCAGTTAAATTGGACGCCCTCTGCACACTATGCGACAAGTGCTACCACTAGCACGGGCACCTCATTCGTGCGGCACTTCCACATAACCTTGCCAGCCAATATCTAGGTCGCAACTCTCTTCCTCTTCTCCAGCTTGAGTTTTTCCTTCATGGCCTCCGCAATGGCCAAATCATTTCTCTTACCCTCCGAAATGTCTACTGGGTCCTCCCATTTGCAAGGAAGTCAGGTAATTATATGAATTAGGTGGTATGTGATGTGGATGGGCTCCTCCAGCCACAAACACCCATCATGCACCAGGCAGAGTAGCTACCTAATGACAAAGATAGTTACTGGGGCACGATGGTAATGCAGAACCAAGAGCAAGTTCAACAACCCTATTTACTCTACTTGGCGCAACCACTTGTACGGCTCCAACTCTATGACTGTCGCCGCAATGTTTTTCTTTGGCTTCATGAGCTATGCGGTTGCCAAGTGTGGGAACTTCTTGTGGTCCACAAGATCCCAGTCTTCAAACTTTAGACTCGGCACCCATCCTAAGTATGCTTCTTCAAAAACAATATTGTCGGGTAGCAGTGGAGTCTGTAGAGAACTCTTGCTCTCATCTAGGTCCTTAGGCCCCTTTTCCTTTCCCTTCAGCAGAGGAACATATGTAGGCAGCCTGGTTAGAGGGTCTGCGCCCTCGGTTTCCACCTCCATGTCTTCATCCTCCTCCTCTTCAACCAGGATTTCCTCAAGATCTTCCTCCTCCTCATCAGTTTCTAGATTAACCTCTTTCCCCTTTTCTTCCATTGTCAGTTTAGTTCGTAGCGGGTTTCGAGGGGACACACGCACTAGAACCATGGTCTGTTTATCTTTCTTGGGTCTCAGCATGTCCGATGATTTAGGGATTTCTGCAACTATCTCGATGCTCTCAGGGGCATCTCCTATGATCATGGCCTACGCAGCCTCTTCAATGGTAATTTCTCCGATATCCCTAGCTTCTTCAGACGCTGCCATCTATCTTTTCCATTCTCAACTACTAAACTAGGTGCTCAAACAATGTCTTTAGGTCCAATAGATCAAATAGGTCCGGGTTCAGAAAGCTTTGGGCACACAACACCTCAATTCTCAAATGGCCAAGTGTTATTTGCAAGGCAACACATTGCAATTTATAGTGCCTTTTCAATTTGAATTTGACCGTTCCCCTCAAATCCAGTCCACTAATGCTCCCTTGGCAACAAATTTTCCCAAATCTAGCCCATAAATCCTACCTTAAATGCCTATTTCCTGCTCCATTTGGTCTCAAACCAAGAATCACATCATGAATAGTGACTATAACGGTCACTTTCTAGCCAACCCGCGCGGCAGCGCAACTACCCTTGCAGTGTCATGGACCTTGTGACACTTCGCTCTTGTGCATAGTCCTATCATCGCATAACTCTCAGGCATAGTAGTTTATAGTCCCACACCTCCTTTCAACTGCCTAGAGCACTAAGACTATTCTTCCCACGGCTAGTCAAGTGGCTAGGCTACTTATATATGGCTTCAACTAACCATCAATCACTTTTCCTGGGAAAATTCCGCCTTTTAACTTTACTATCTGCATCGCGCACTTTACCATCTACATCGTGCCACCATCGATGATCCATTTAGTAATATACGACCCAATCCAAGGCATCACACTGATCAACTCTCGGTGGTAGCTCATAAATTTGTCAACATAATCATGCGCCTCTTGTTTTATCACCATGACCTTTTTATCAAGAAAGTCCTTCTTTATTCCTTCCTCAAGCTTCTTGACTTCTTCTTTGTCATGGCTCTTTTCTCCCTTAACCAAAATCTTTCATTTATGAGTTCTTGGAGCCTAAAATCACCCTGTTAGATCTCTTCATCAGGTCCCAAGTGTTCTTCTTCATCCAACTGTGCGATCCATTCTTCCAAGGCTCCGTGATCTGTCATATCCGTGGGTGCTGCTATGCGTGAACTAGGCATGATAGACTCCATCAGCATTATAATGTTTGCTCCATAGGCCAAACTAGGAGACATTTGTTCTATCAATTTCTTGCACATCACCCTATAAGCCCATAAGACTGCTAGTACGTGTAGGTCCCAATCATTTTGTTGCACATTATATACCTTGTTCAATGCTCTACACACCTCATTAAATGCTTCTGCATGGATAACCTTCTGCGCCCTCGTTCTCTCCACACTCTGTCATTCCAACTTAAGGAACCATTCATGCATTTTCCCTCCCAACACATGCTTATTGACCATATTTCCCAACACGAAGCTCATGTGCATCCGTGCAGGTTGTTTACCATATGCCTATACCCACCTGTACAGATGCGTGTGCGGACTATCCTGTCCATTGTATTTATCTATCAATCACACTCTAGGCTTCCCAAACCATGTGTGCACCATCCTCCTACATTCAATCGAATCTTCAAAGCTTCCTTTGTGCGTACCCAACCACCTTCCGGGCGTAGCATGTAGTACCTAGTTCAAGGCCTGGAAACATTGCTTCTACGGCACTTCCCTTTCAAATCTGTCCAAGCAAGAATCTACATCACCTAATCCATCATAAGTAGGCAGATCTCTCACTTTTGTCAATACACAACACAGTGACCTTGTCATCATGTTACAATTAAGCGTGGTTAATTCGTGTAACCTCTTCCATCGTTCTATCTCCTCATCCAAATCTGAAGTGCAGGAGCTTTCACACTCCCATGAAATTCGTCCATCCGTGATGGGATTTACCCAGTCTTGTTCTCGCGCGGTTATCTTGTAGATACAGTCCAAATCATCGTCACTCTCTGTATAGCGTAATCCTTTAGCAAGGTCTAAGGGTATAACTATGTGCATAGACTTCTTTTCAAAAACCATCTTGCACTTCTTCAGATTAATCACCCCGTTCATGTCAGTGGCTCAATCAATTCCTAAAAGTGCGGGGTAGGGATTGTTGTGATCAACAATCTCTATCACCTCAAAGTTTGATAGCGCGCTCGCTCCCTCAATATCCACGGTGATTCCCTGGAATCGCCCCAGGGGTATTATCTTCTATTTCTTCACCATTCACAGCTGAATAGGAGACCACTGTAGTGTAGGCCTCCCCATGCACTCCCATGTCTACTTCGGTAGAATGTTCACTTCTGATCCTAAATCCAAAATTACTTGGTCCATCTCATATTCTCCAACATGCGTGGTTAGCCTCATTTCTCTCCCCACCCTAATATTTTGTTTTCCAATCTTTTGGACTGCGCGCAGTTCTCCTGCCGAGGTCCCAGTGCATTTGTTAATGAGTTCCTTTAATCCCTTTACAACCTTACTATCACGCAATAGCTTCATGCATGCTTCTAGGAACATCGTAAGCATGGATGGGTCCATCTCCGGCTCCGGTCTATATTTTCTTCTTGAAGTGGAGGCATCAACAAAGCTCTTCTTGGCTTCCATAAAGGTTTCTCGAGTGCGTTTCGAATCAAACTCCACATCTTTCGCCAAAGCTTTGTGAACCCAAGTGTTATTTTTTGTTGTTTACCTTTATCATCTCCCATCATAATTCCACTTCGGAGCATAATGTTCACATTTGGATCTTCCTCGCATGGCTAAGACCTCATCATCTACAGGTTCTGAGTTGGGGGAGGTGGTAATGCTCCCTTATCGTGTATCCTAGCTATCAGCGTAGGACAATCCTTCGTCTCATGATCAAACAAGGTACAATACAGACAGAATGGACGTGTTGGATTCATACAATCGCAGGCATAATGTCCTGGCCCTCTGCAATTGTAGCATATCAACTGTCTGCGACCTCTTTCAGGTCGTTTGCCACCTCGGCCTTGTCTGCGCCCTTGAAATCTGGTTTGCACTCTGGTCTAGGGGTCACGTTTTGGCCTGAACTATGTAGGTGGGAGTTCTATCCATCATTAGCTCATAGCTTCTACAAGTATGCTCATCATGTCCAACCGACCTACATAAATTATAGAACAATTGTTGTGTATTCTACGTGTACTTATGTAACAAATGGCAGCTGTCCATAGCATGCTTTCCACCTATTTGACAAATCACGCACCACAAAGAAGGAGTTGCGCTCGGTCTTGCTTGTGCTTTTGGCCTTAATGGCATCATCAATCCTCCTCCCATGAGGTAATTTGTGAACACCAAGCAGTGGTCCTTGTCATGCCCCTGACCTTTACATTTGATGCACCACACCTCTTCATGCACTTCTGGTCGAGTTGTCCTGTCCTATTTCAGACTCAGCATCTCAAGGCATAAGTTTTTCAACTGCGCGTGGATCTATTGAACACCCAAGTTAGGATCCTGCATTGGGGTCTCATGCAGTCTCATCGTGATCTCCAAGGCCTCTACCTGAGTCGTTAACCTCTACTGTGACAGTGCATTCCTCAAATGCGGCGTTAGCGATGCTACAAACCATTCACGGTGTTGTCCATCTGTCAAAGTCATATTAGCTTCGCGAATCATACACTTCAGCTTCTGTTCTAGCTCCCAAGGAGTCTCACCTAACAGCATTGTGATCTCCTTGAATCCAATGATCGATATGACTTTGACTTCGGCCAGCTAAATTCCTTATTTAGTGCAATTTGGATATCCACAATTCCCGCATTCGGATTATCACTTGAGTGCTTAATGTACCAGGTCAGTGTGCGATCCTGTAGGGTGATAACCAGTGTTGCTTTCTTTATATTGTCATTCGTAACTCCCTGCACTTCCCATACATCTTTTACCACGAACCAAAATTGGTCCGGGTCTTCATTTCCCAATCCCTTGAACACAGGCAACTTTATTGTGCTTGCCATATTGAATCGCGGTGGTGGTGGAGGTGGTATGGGCGAAGATGGAGGTGACAGTGGTGAAGTTGGTGGTGTTGTGGGTGGGGGTGGTATGCATGGAATTCTCTGCCTTATCAAATGGATCGCACTTCATGGAGATACCTTTGCGAGCTCTTCCTCACCCCCTCGCAGGGGTGAGATCAAAGGGCTATTCTCTAGCCCCTTACTTCCTTCGTTCCTGTAGGTTTTTCCACTTCACATAGCCCTGAACATTAATGTAACTACATAATCCTCTTTTCACATAATAACATTTTAATCCAAATATTCAGGGACTTTACGTACTTACCTTGCGGTCCTTTGAGAAAGTGTCACTCTACCTCGCTATAGCTGATTGAAGTGTCTACCATGAGTTCAGTGATGAAACCTCCTATAATTCGATCAAGCCAGTGATCCACAGTACGCGCGATCTTATCCTTCGATGCTTCCAATCTGCGCACCAACTTTGGGGTCCACACAATAGGACCGTCAAGTTTCCACCTTCCTTGGCTATCTACTATCTTTACGATCCACTCATACAGCTCAGTAGGGAAAGATGCGAAGAAGATCTAGTGGATATCTGTGTACAGGTAGCAGTCTAACCACTCTTCCTTTGATAGTCATGGATTCCTATTCTCCTGCACTGTGAGTTTGTGAATTATCCTGTCCAACCAACATTCAATTTCATTCTTAGTTAGATTCCAATGATACGACATCATACATCCCTATGCAGATTCCAGTTCGAGCATCGGAACCATTTTTTGGCTTGATGGGGCCTGACCCAGGTTCAGATTTAATTAGCCAAACAAATCCCTATACTACTGGCCCTTTCGGCAACAGCCCGCGGAGTGTGGACTGAGGTCTCACCCGAAGCAGTATGGGGGGATGTTGGAACCAAGTTTCTGCACCCTGGAGATGTCTGACGGGTTGATTTAACCCAACTATGAATAGCTTCATGTAGGTCACTTCGTGCACTGTCTTGACCTGCGAGACCTTCGCGATCTCTTACAATCACCTTCGCGCAACTCTAACAGGGGCTGAGGTTCTTTCACACTACTAAGGCAGCGATCTGCATTATTTCCCCAAGTTACACTACAGATATTACTTATGCTCTTACAATTGTTAGTTAAATTTGTGTAAACAAATACTTTATGTTATATTCTCTTAGTTAACACAATCATATGAGTTCGCGCAACATATAAACAATGGAAATGCAATTTATACTCAACACATTCAATATATAAAACATGAAAAAGATACATAGAAATGATATGAAACTTCTTCTTTATTACTTCTTTAATCGGTTACAGACTCGATTCACCCTGCACACTCAACTGCAAGGGTCCACGCACTTAGTTGCGGACTACTAGGCCTCTGTGCACTCAGCTGCAGAGCCTTATCCTAGTCTACGACCCAAAGAATCGACTCTACACCTCAACTAAGACTCAATTCTTTATCTTCCATTTGGTTCATTGATTACTTACAAAATAGAGCCTCGCTCTATTTATACAATCCCATGGTCTGTAGACCATGGGTAAAACTCTCAAGCCAACATTACATTACAAAAATGAGGGCGGACAACCCTATGACTCATTTACAATCTTTGCGCTCTGCGCCCACAAAACGTGGAGTCTTTACATCGGATTTAGTCAAAATATGGGATTTAAGCCCCAAAAATTCCCTTGGGGGATCCCGCACCCAACATTTCCCATCATTACCAAGGTTGAAGGAATTTTAACAAGGAGACAACGGATCAAGTCAATCACCATAGCAACTCTGTTATGTAGCTCCAAGAGGACCATGGAAACCTAGCCAACTTGGTATGATGCAAGAACCTAATTCACAATTTCAAGGTTATGCACATCCATCTCAAAGTAATTGGAACACACCCTTTCCTTGGAAACCTTGTCCATCTCAACCCCAAAACAAATCTTGGCAATAAGGTTGGCAAGAAACTTATGGGAGAGATCCAAAATATCCTCAATATTTTCTTCAACATCCTCCATACCCAACTCCATGTTATCCCTACCATCCACCTCCACTATAACCATAGCCCCAACTGCATCCATCTCAAAGATCCACCCCCACTCAACTAGTTGTACCACCATTTCCAAATGCAAACAATGAAGTAACTCAACCCACTTACAACGCTAAGGTACAACACTTCTAAACAACTCCTCTTAATCTAAATGGTATTCATCCTAGCTCATGAAGTATATTGAAAAAAACATATTTTCCTAAAGTCATTGAAAAATAACACCTAGAAGTAGAAGATCCAGAAGAATCATGTATCACATTTTATGGAGAGAAACCATTGGAGCTTGAGATTGAAGCGTTTCTGTTATGCTTGCCATCAAATCATTTATGTGTGCAAGGGAATAATTGAAAAAAATTAGAAGATTTGAATGACATGAAAAGAGAAGACATGAAGAATGATCTAGATGAGAAAACGAACCAAGGGCGTCAAAACTATATTGAATTTTAGTTCCAAAAAATGAACAAAATGGAGCATCACTCTCTTCTTCAACAATGCTTGATAGCATCAAAGTTAAAGCATTTGGTCTCTAATATTCAGGTACATTTCAAAGCATATGTTTTGAGGATACACGTGAGTTTATATCTCAGGCTTGTTGTGCACATGGATCCATTTAAATTATTCCTGTACCTGAAAGAGATTTTATTTTTTTCAAGTAGAGTAGGATAATTAAAAATGGAAAAAGGAAGAAAAATAAAATTTCAGGTCAAAACCTCCTTTGAGGTGCCTGAGATTGGCTCACTGATTGAAAAACTCCTTGAGGTAGTTAGTGATTTGGAAAGAAGAAATAAAAAAGGGAAAATATCCTAGGTGAAAACCTCCGTTAAGGCACCTAGGTAGACCTACTAGTTGAAAACCTCATTGAGGCAGCTAGTAGGCCTAAAGAAAGAATGAAAAAAAGAGAAAAAAATGAAAAAATAGGAAAAAAAAAAGATTTGTTTTTCCAGTTTCATATATGTGTTTGCATGCAAGTACTCCCCCACCTGTATAAGGAAAAGAAATAGGGTAGTGCCACAAAACGACAAAAAGAAAGAAATGAGCAATGAGGCAAACAAAAAGTAAAAAACAATCAACCTTTGGATTCTTACCTTCTGCGAAAATTTCTCAAGAAGGACTAAGGATATATCAATCCATCACCCTCATATATATCCACCATCTACCCATCATTACCAAACCATTCCCATTCATTTTCCTCGTTGTCCTAAAATGCTACAGGAAGGTTATATTTTTCTATAGGAGACCAAAATACATAGGGTAAAAAATTGTTTCTACCATATCTCAAAAAATATGCATATTTTTGTTGAATTGTTTCATGGGGAGATTCATATGGATGATGGTAACATGCTCAAGGAATTTTAGCAAATTCCATCGCACACTTTTTGTGAAATTGGCCACCATCACCTACATCCATTTTCAATCTTTCTCAATTTCCATGCATTTCAGGTCAATCAAATTTCAGGTCAATCAAATCTACTTTTTGAGAGATATGGATAAAATAATTCTACTACATGAGCATTCTAGAATTGCTACAACAATGTTCAGATTTGCTACAAGAGTAAGATCTTCTTAGAAAAATGGGTCAAAAATCATGTTTTCTCTTGGGAAATTTTAGGATAGTTTCATCAAACCTCCTTCACCTCTCATCCACTCCATTTAACCAACTTATTCTCATCATTCCACCTTTGTTCATGAAAAAACAAAGAAAACAAAGAAAAGAGACTTTGCCTTCACCCCTTCTTCACAAGATTTCACCACCATCAAAGCTTTTGTTCTTGTCCCTAGGATCACCATGATTCATCCAATTCACTAAATGCATTTCATGAAGCATCATAATGTTTGAATGAGGCTTTGGAGGGAACTGTGTGATTTCTATAGGAGAGAGATCATTGTTGTAGCAGCTTGCACAAATCCAACAAAAGTAGAAGCATAGGACTATTGTAGCTTCATACTGAAGACATGACCATCCATGAGCATTTAAAATTCCATCATTGAGTTTTGATGAAGTCACACGATCCTTGAAGAGGCAACCAATCAACTCCAATAGACGCAGATCGAGCACTAGAGGGACCTGCGTGAAAACGAGAATTGTATTAGTCAAATACCTATTAGAGAGCATCATCAAGTTTTCTCAAATAAATACATATACATGAGGAAAGAATGAGTAGAAGAACCTTTAGGGAATAGTTGATTGATCACTAGTTCAACAACATCATGCATGCCTCTACAACAACTCAACATTAGGTAGGCATAGGTATGCATTGTTCTTCACCTCTCCTATTGAGCATATTATGGTTAAAACATTGTTTTCAATGCACATGAGAGAAGGTTTATAGGTTGAAGGTGGCCATTAAACTTGGCCACCCTCGACTAGTAAGAGTGTAGTTTACTCAAACACCCATGCAACATGGAGAATTCAAAGTGGGGAAGTGATAATTATGAGGAATGAGGACCATATCACCAAGTGCACCAAGCCCACTATCACAGAAACAAATAAAAGAACAAGTCTCAACTTTAGTTTTATCGATGGTCATTCCCAAAATAGTTAGAGATGCTCATTAAGGCATCAAAGGTCGAGATAGATGCTACCAAGAGGTGCCTAGGGTGCTACAAAAGAGATATAGAGTTGATTTGTAGGTGCTACATGATTGGGCATAGTTTCTATATGAGAAACATGGATACTATAGGAGAAATAGGGTTGCTACAGTAGAAACAAAACTACTATAGGAGAAAGCATAGATGTTACGGGAAGGTAGAAGTTGTTGCAAAAGACCTTGATTTTGAGGAATTTCACCCCAAAACTATAGGATTCAAAGGACAACATCCAAAGGAAGGGTAAATACATATTCCTCCTTGCCATATGTGAACAAGAAGCCTACAAAATTTTCATTTTTCTTTTCAGTAGTACAACCTATGGGAAACTATTGATAAAAGTTTACAAATAAAAAATGTAATGTGGATGTTTCCTTTAAGAAAGGGAATTTCAATTATTTTTGTGTGAGCATGAAATCAACATTCCTCCACGCAATATAAGAATTTTTTTCTTTTTGTCTATATCTTAAAAATCCTCATTACACAAAAATATCTAAAACTTATAGCAGAAATAGAGAATTGCCTCACTGACATTGGAAAGTTGTATTGAAGGCTATGGGGGGGTGGATTTTACCATAGGAAGCCCACAACCAAGAAGAATGACAAGAATAAGCTAATGAAGAAGCATAAGAAGATGGAGAAGAGGGAGATTAACCAAAATAAAAGCTCAAGGAGGAAGAAGGAGGAGAGGAACAAATTGTTCTAAAAACCAAAATAGCAGTGCGTAAGAGAGACCTAATCAAGATCTCTATGACACAAATAGAAAAGCAGAGAACTCAAGAGCCCATTAGGAAATTATCTAGGCCACAAAAGAGAAGAAGAAGCCAACAAAAGGCAAGAAGAAATTCACCATCAAAATAGAACTCAAACGACAGTGATGAAAAGAGGATTTCCAAGGGTCTCTCTCTAATCTCTTTCAAGCTTGTGTCCAAGGCCTATAAGATGTTATAGAAATATAAGAGGCAAAAATTAAGCATAAGGTGCAATTTTGGTCAAGATTTGATAGATTTTGTGATGTGCTACAAAATGCTACAAGTCTACTAGAGGATGCTTTGTATTTCTATAGGATCGCATCCAAGGGAATTTTGAGGGTTTCAGAGGTGTCAAAATGATGGGAAAAGGTATCAAGAGGTTGGAAAATGATGTGGAAGACCTTTCCAAACCGAAAAATCTTCAAGAACCCATCTTTCACAAGGGGAAAAGGGCAGACTAATGGTCTCTAGAAAAATTATGATTTTTTTGTGCACAAATAGTTTTGGAAAAATGAGTGAAAATGGAATGAAGGTGTTAAGGGAGAGGGTGTGAATGCAATGGACCTACAAGCCAACATAGTTCACTTTCAAGGAGGAAAGTTATGTTTTTGTGCTTGAAATACTATTTAATAATCATGAAAATAACAACTACATTTTTATGCTTGTCCTCGCAGCACCTACTACCAATATTCTTAAGAGAAAGGATTGAGGAATGTACAAGAGAGAGGAAACCATGGCCATGGATGAGGCATAGTTAGGTCACTAAGTTTCTCAAAGAATAAGAAACACTTTTAGTAGGGGGTATGACGAACCTCCAAATTAGACACAAATTAAGGCCCATTTGACCATCCTTCAACACATTAAACTTTTCTTTTTTTATTATATGACATATTTTTACCTTTAATATGTTCATTAGGAAGGCTTACATATAATTTCATAATTATTCCTAATATTATTTGTTTTTGTATAATATTATGAGAATATTGGGGAAATTATGAAAATTTGGAGGAGGAGCTTGTTAGCGCTTGAAATTTCACCTCAGGCTGAGAAAGGTAAACCTCAAGGCTACATCAAACCATTTAGCCTCGTAGCTAGCCCTACGGGGCAGGAGAAGGCTCTCTCCAGTCTATCTCGTAAAATCTTCAATAGATGAGATGACCAATAGGGTAACACTGATTTTAGGCTAGTAAACTGATCAAAAGGGTTGATTTGGGGCTTTTAGGGTTTTCGGTGGCAAATTGAGGGGATGGCAATTTTGGGTGCGGGGATTGGACACAGTTTCTGCAGGGGGTTCTTTGGGGCGAGGTAGGAGACAGTATTGATGCCTTTAACTAAAGTGGATGATTAGGAATGATAGGTGAGAGAGCTAAAGAGAGCAAACAATGACTTTGAATTCTCTTTAGACAGTAGAAAACATTGAAATTAAACAAACTTAAAAGCAGAGCATGGCAAGCATGAATTCTTACTTTAACACTTCATTTGTTTAATGTGCAGAAGTAAAGAAAGGAAATGAATCACATAACAAAGCTTAAAAGAACATTGAGAAACACACCATCAACACATGAGTCCACAAGAATCCCAAAGAGGACTGCAAAACCCTGGTCTTCCTTAGCCAAAAATTGCAGAGATACAGTAAAATAATACAATGATAGCTTCTCCCTCAAGAGTCCAACCATGAAAATGAGTATGAAAGTACATAATATAGATGATCTAACCTCTTTCCCTGCCTCTAGGGGTCGAGCTCATCCTTCTAGGAGCTGTTTCAACCACTTCTAAACTTAGCACTAAGATCTAGGCAGTCAAAACAACTTGCCTCTATAAACTAGGAAACCAATCCATTCATTAAATGTTTGCTATTTCATGCATGAATCTTATAGAATAGGTAAATGAGTGTCATGGTAACATGAAAATACATTAATTACATCAAAGAGGGTGAAAAATCCCATCTCAAGTCAAAATTGGTAAAAGCTGGGCGAATTCCTGAGCTGTAGATGAATTTCCTGTGAAAACTGCCCAACATGTCGCGCGCATCTGCCTGACATGTCGCACGCCTTTGGAGATATGTTTGGGGCACTTGCAGGTGGCAAAATTGGGCAAGAGTAGGCTTGTTGGAAAGGTATGTGAGTATACCTTCTAACCCAATTGGAATTTGTGGATTTGGAGTTCATTTGCCCTGTCAAAAATCAATTCTCCCAAGACAGCTTTCTGCAGTTCAAAAAGGTGGCAGAAAGTCAAATTTTGCATGTTTTTTGACTTTTTGGAGGCCCAAAACATGACAAAATCTCAAGTCCTTCCATGTGCATATGTAACTTTGCATGAAAAATTTGGAAATGCTGAGTTTTTGTCAAATGGAGGTGCCGGGACGACATGTCTCACGGGGGTGAGACGCATTAATGAGCAAAAACCTGTAAATGGCACAAAAAATTCACAAATGACAAAATTTTCTCCAAATTTCTTGAAATTTGAGCTGGGAGTCCCCAATCAAGTACCATGCTCAGTCAAAGATGATTTGTCCAAAATTTGGAGTGGATCGGGCGTTTTCCTTCATTTTTGTGCTTTGGCCAACCGTCCTTGGAGCACCTTCGTTCTCGCCAGTATTTTTGACATTTATTTAAAACCATGACACCTGTGCAAAAAGTGAAGGAGATGTTTCTTCCTTGGCATGTTGTGGACAAAAACCTCTCTCAGTTTCCCAAAATTCATCTTTTATTTCTCTGGAACATTATTTGAGTGCGACTTGTCCCGATGTGTGAAACAA
>APFE030512996.1:105674-121001 GCA_000404065.3 Pinus taeda
TTTGTCGAAATGAAGCGAAATGAAGGGGATAGGGGGCTTCTAAATTCTTGGGGAAATTTTTGGGAGTGGGGAGGAATGTTAGGAAGCAGGGGAAAGTGGAATCTCAGAGATTGAGTGAGGGGAAGGGGTCCAAAAGGGCAAATCACAGGCCAAACCTAGAAAATTGCCAGGTTGTAGCTAGAAACTATGGTTTGTGGAAAAATGAGGATTTTGGGGAATCTGAGTGTTGGGAAGTGTATGATAAGGTACATGAAGGATAGGGGAAGGTGTACGAACATCAGGAAACAAGTTTTTGCTGATTGATTTGACCATCCAAAAGAAATTGGCTTCAAAACCCTAAGAGAGGGAAATGAACTTGCCAAGGCACAACTGAAGCATGAACAAGATGTAAAATGACTCATTAGACACTGACATGATAATGAAAACCCTATGAATGATGATAGACTCAGCTGAATAGTGACATAGATTAGAATTTGGGCAACTTTAGAAGGAGTTAAAGCAAACCCTAGACCTAATGCCTAGTGACCAAATTTTGCTTGAAAATTCACTGAAATGACAAAATTTGACCTTGACACTTCAAAATCACTTTGTAAGAGCACATTTGATCACTGGAGGAACGCTGGAAATACTGACACTAACAGAGCTAATCTAGGAACTTTCTCCCTACTACAGGAGGATCAAGATTGGATAATAAATGAACAAGATATTATGTAATTATTGAACAAATTTTGAAGCTCGAGTGATTGAGAAAATCTAGGAATGTGTTCCCTATCATTTAATGCAATTTAATGCAAATTCCTAGTGTTGGAAACTAGATCCACTTTTTGAGGGATTTTGGAGGCGAAATCTACCTCCTTTCAAGGAGAATGATTCCTCTTCATTTTCTGTAAGTACCGATTCCAATTTTCCTCTAGAGGCATGTATTTCTTAGTCTTCTTGTGGAGAAAACTTGTTATTTAGCAGCTCCACTTTCATTTCTTGTAGGGATGTACTTGGATTGTTCTAAATAATGAAGTTTGGTGCCATTTTTAGCTTCTAAAGTTGGGTTTCCTTCATATAGATCTGAGTATATTTTGTTTGGCCATCCCATGAGTATCAAAGCCCTCTTATACAATTTCATTATGTCATTTTAATGTCTTTTTCACTTGGATCTCTTATTTCTATATTTATTATTCATGCTTCTTTTTTTTGTAGGTTACATTAGTTAAATGATTGAAGTGAGTTTTTTTACAGGTTATTTACATATTCAAATTCTTGACATGTCCTTATAATATCTTTGAAAATTCATATTCATCATTGAGCTACTTGGATTGGTCTACTAGTTCACAAATCTAGAATTTCTGGAAATCCCTTGTAGCAAAGTAGTAGTAATTTTCTGCTATTTTTTGAACATGTTAATGAGATTCATTTGAATTGATTAAAATTTTATTGAGTCATAAATAAATTCAAGTTAATAAAAAAATTCACCCATAGCATTTTCGCCTGATTAGGAAAGGCATTTAGTAGGTTAACTAGCTCACTAATTCTTGAATTTCCAGTTTTTAGAGTAGTATTTTTCTGCTATTTTTTAGCATATGTTAACAGGGTTATTTTGGAGTGATTCCACTTGGAATGGAGTCATATCCTACTTAATAATAATAAAAATCATCCCATTTTTATTTGATTTACTTTGGCATTCGGCAAGATATATAACTCCTTTAGCAGAACAAGGCCTCCTATAGCACCTCGTGTAGCACTCTTGTAGCACATGTAAACTTAACCCAGTCTGCTCAAAAAAATTGGTTCTTGTCCCTTAGGATTGAATAATTACCTATAGGCTTTGAATAATGATTTATTAAAACCAAAATAACTCTTAAGCCTTGTATCTTCTCTATTGGAATTCACCTCTGTAGTTATGGTTAGTGGACAGATTCATGACTTGAAGAGCATAATGATGATTTTCATGATTACGTCATGAACTTTGTTGAAAAATTCTATTTTGAATGCAATGATTGAATAATGATTTCATGATTAGGTTTTGTTTCGTACATCTTAAGCTAGGGTTTCCATTTCCAACATTGTTATTTCTATTGCATAGACTAGGTTTCGTTTTGATTCAAGAATTACATTTTGCAAATAGAATAGCATTTACATTCATGCAAGTAGGTTAACCTTTATGTATATATGAAGACGAGTAACATTTTCATTCCTGAAAATAGATAAGAATTTACATTTCTACAATTAGTTTAGGCCTGATTCCATGATATTCACTTCATTGCATTAGATCAACGAAAGAAGGACACATTGCATGATGCACATATAGTGTAGACACCTCTTAAGTTTGTACGAACCTGAGGTTGATAATCTAAGTTGGTAGCCTTGGGAGTTGTAGAATTATTGTTGCAATATTGAGGCTCATCACTTATCATGTACGGTACCTTATATTTTTTTTCTACTCTCGACATCAACTCAATAGAAAAATCCACCTTCTTGTGAGGCAACAACTCTCAAATATCAGCAAGAAACACATCCTAAAACTGCTCCAAGACAAGATACTTCCTCAGGACTTCATCATCCTCATCCTCTTTCCCTTTTTCATTAGAAACATTAACTAAAAATAATACGCATCCCTTCCTGTGATTGCACTTTTCCTACATAGTTGTAACCATTCTCACTGATATAGGCACCTTCTTTCTTTGCAAGATTCTCTTTTCTCCTTCATCATCAAGGCACTCAATGTCCTTTTCATCGAAATCCACCTTGGTCCTATGAATTAACAACCAATCCATGCCAAAAATCATGCTATGTGATCCCAAATAAAGCACATTTACTTGAGCTAATGTAGGCATTCCATTAAGCTCAAATGCACAAGATCTCACCCAATGATAAAATCTTCTCTTGGTCCTTGTATCCAACTATACCAACCAATATTTTGCATGTACTTCCTTATTTAACTGACACTTATCCACTAGTTTAGGACTAATATAGCTATAATTAGATCTAGGATCAATCAAAATGCAAAAACTTGATCAAAAAGCTTACCTTCCATCTCGATAATGGATGCCTGATGATTTTTCTGCCTATGATCCATTACTGCATAAATCTCGGGAATACTATGGCCTACATCTCCAACTGTCTAAACCTCTCAAGTACTATAAATCTAAGGATTTCCACCATGATGTGATGGAAAATACCTCTTGTGATGCTCGCCACCACAAGTCCAACACCTCAAAGGTTTCCTCCCATCACCTTTATTTTGTTGCTCCTCAGGATGAGACCCATGTCCTATCTCAACTTCATTAAACTTCTTATGGGGTCCCACATTTTCCTTTTTAACTGCATCTTGATATCTTCCTCGTTTATTAAGCCATTTTCCTTTTATATTCTCATTACCTATTTAATCCCACTTGAACTCAGGCTTGTGCTTTGACTGCTCATAACAATGTTTCAACTCTCCGATGACTTACTCCAATGACCGAGGCTCATCAAACTCAATTCAGTCTTTGAATGCTATTGGAACCTATTGATGAAAATTTGAATCTTCACTTTATCATCCTTTAGATAAGCCACATATCTCAACAACTCTAGAAATATGGTTGTGTACTCTTCGTCTGTCATGGAACACATCTCGAGCTCGTAAAATTCCTTCACCTTCCCATCATAATATCTCTTAGATTGGTATTTTCTTTTGAAGAGTCTTTCAAACTCATCCCAAATCAATTCCTCTTCCTTGATTCCTCTGACGTGCTTAACATCTTCCCACAAAATATATACTTTTCCCTTGAGACTGAAGGTGGCTATATTGACTTTCATGTTTACTAAATAATCATCCAATCTGAACAGCTTCTTAATCCCAAGGAGTCATGCTTCTGAATCTTTTGATTTCTTCATTTCTCCATCAAAAGTATGAGGCTTAACTTTGTTGAGCTCCTCTGGAAAATATCCCCTCCCACTCCTCCTATAAGGATGTTGGCAGTGATGGCAATGATGTTTCTCAGAACCCGAGCTATAATATAATCTATAAGTGTTAGCCCTGATGAGCACCAGTATTGCAATGAGAATGTTGCAACTCCTAGGCTACCAAATTTACTTTATCAACCTGGGGTTTGTAAAAACTTGGAGGTGACAGTGTTGTATACACAAGTAGATGTAATGGGTCCACTCTTTGTCATTGTTGAGTTGGCGATAGACCACTAGGGTTTCTCAAACCAACCTTCTATTGATTTAGAAGAAGTTTGATTACCAATTGAGAAAGGTGAATTTTACCCTAATTAAGAGAATTGAAATATTGTCTACTGCAGTAATGAAAGATTGAAATAAATACTTCAAACACACCAATCATCTAACTATTTATTAAGAGACCTTTATTCAGAAGAGTTCTAAGCTAACATGCATGTAATCCCAACTATTCTATGATGAAAACTGAGATAATCAAACACTTTATTGTTGTGTAGATGAATGAATACACTATCTTTTTTCTTTTTGTCCTTTTTGTGAACATTTGAATGCCATTTTTTCTTGGTGGTATGGTAGGTGGTTTAGAGATGGTTTTGAAAGGTCATATGGCTTGGGAGGAAAGTAGGGGTCTTATCCTATATTTCTAGATGCATTTTCCACAAATCAGTCTCAAAATAGGCCATTATAGGTCGTCCTACAAGATGTCCTAATGCTCCTACAAGATCCCTTGTATTCCTACAAGATCTGGCTGAAAGCATAAGGAGTGGTTTGGAAGGTGGTATAGGGATTAGGGAAGGTGAATGATGGAAGAAATAAGGCAAGGGAGTGTGTTATAGCACCATTTTCCACTCTTGGTAGATCTGATGCTATGATTATGGCCTAGGGCAACCCTTCCTTCCAGATTTGGTCCAAAATCTAAAAAATAGTGTTTTATTACCTATACTCTACTTTTCCCTATGATAAATGCGTGTATATGCGGTTCAGAATATACCCAACCCATTTACATATGTTAAAACACTTAAAAAAAATAAATTTCCTTAATTTTAGGTGGAGTTCATGGGTTTTACTTGTTACTCACCTCCTATTTCCCATGGCCCAACTGTTTCCCAACTGAAAAACTAATTTGGAGATGTATAAATAAACCTCCATGGGAAGGCCTTAAAGGAGGAGAGAGAATATAGGAGATATTAATAATAAAGTGAGATTATCCCTGATCGAGTTTGACAAATCCCTATTCCTCCTACACTCCCCAAAGTTTCAGGAAACACTTGTTTCCTTATTATAGATATACTTCATCTTGCTTGAGATATCCTTGTGTTGGTGATGGAGGAAGATTGCTGAAGGTCAGGAAAGGATGGATCCAGAGGATGGTTCTGCTTGGAGCCAGAGAAGTTCTCAGGTTGTATTTCTCCACTTTACTTGTAGCTAACTCCAATAAAATGAATGTTGTTTTGTTTCCGATACTAAATTTGTTTATGCATCAAATTATGTTGTAATTCATTTATGAATTCTATATTGATGTATAATTGGTCATTCCTTTATATGATTTAATGTTCATGTCATGAACATGCTTTATGTTTCTACTGTTGTATATGTTCCATTTGAATAATTTTTAGGTTTCAAGAACATCATGAGAAGCTGAGGGTTTGCACCTTGCGGGATCTACCCAATTCGGGTAAGGAGACTCCCACACAGTTCAGTAGAATAAGCATTTAGGTTGATTGCTTGAGCATTTCTTGTTGTGGTTTTCCCTCTGCTGTGTTGGGGTTCTCAACCCAAAGCCCTAGAGTGGCCTCACTCACAACAGAATTGGCAACTCTGCTAGGGAGATAACGATCCTTTTATTCCTGGTTTGGGTTGTTTGTTCTCAATCAAGATTAACTTCTTAATTGCTTGCTTTTACAGTATTGTTTGGTCCTTCAGTGTCCCAAGCCTCAAGTATGATCTTCTTGATCAGAGCTTGATTTTTGTTTTTCCTAATTAAGCTTTGTATACGTTGTTTTATTTTATTATAGTAGCGTATACACACATTTTTCTTTAAAGAAAACTCGCGTATACGCGAGTTTACTATATTAGAAATGTGTGTGCATGCTCCTATGTCTTTACACAGTCGCGTATGCAATTTTTTGGATTATTTTTTCAAATCTTTCTAGCCAGTTAGGTCTAATGCCTGGTGATTTATGTTGTTTTATGGTTATCTACTATCTAGAGAACTCATTTTTCTTGTAAGCTTTCTTTTTCAAAATCTCCTTCTGACTAAAAATATTTGGCCTAGGATTGCTTCTTAAGCAAGTTGGTAGTTTGTATCTTGGGTTCAAGGCTTCGTTTTGAAGTTCTTGGTTGTTCTAGTCTTCTAGAACAAGAAATTGTTTTCAATTTCATTTTAAGCCCAGATTTCAAGTTCTCTTGCTTTTATTTCCCTTGTTTGGTGGCCTTGTTGCTTTTATTGCTTTTTTGAGAGTCTTTTTGGCAATTTTGAAAGTATTTCTTTCTTGATATTTTGTTAGTTTGCCAAAAACTTTTGCTGTTGTTCATATTAGTTTGTGCAAGTTTGTAGTCTTTCTTCATTTATTCATGAGTTTTATAACTTGCAAGATTGAAAGACTCCTTGTACTTATTTCTTGATTTTTTTAATTTTAGTGGTACTTTTGTGACCTCAAAAAGTTGCTTTTGTTTCCTAAAAGAAAAAAAAAACACAAAAACATTTATTTTTGTTTTTCTTTTTTCCAAGCTTTTGGTTTATGGTTTCATTCATTTTTTTGTTAAGAAGCGAATTGTGATCTTTTACAATTTATTCTACTTACTTTGGAGAGAGATTTGTTTTTTAATTTTTTACCTGTTTATTGTCAAGTTGGCTTATTGATTTTATACAGAAACACTTTTGCTTCTTGTATGAGCATCCATGCACTATCATTATAGTTTGCATTAATATAGTTTGCATTGCAGACATTTTAGTCTTTTTTTTAGCTTTTGTGTGTGTGGAGTGTGCTTTCTGGAGAAAGAAAACTTTGCTTGTACAAGTTTATTCGTAGAACTCTATAAAAATCCCTTTTCATTGAATAAAATAACTGCATTTGCATGTAGCTAAGTTTCTATTGGTTTATGTTGCATCAAAACATCATTAGTGTCACTCATTTTTACCGATGACTTATAGAACAACCCTATAAAATCAAGCGCTTTAATAAAATGAACTAGAACTTTTATTGTTCTCATTAATAAACACCAACAAGTTTAGGTTCATTAGGGCCTTGGAATAGGTGAGTGGAGAGTTAACTCTCCAAGGCCGTTCAAATTACAAAACTTAAAAGTTGAATAAAGAGAGAAACCCAATATCGTTAGAAAGACCGGGAAAGCTCTGTGACTGGGAGTTAAGCACAAGGGAGAGTGTAGACAAGAAAGAGAGATAACCCCTCTCTTAGTTGTTTGATCCCGCCTCACGACTATTCCGCCCGATTTTTGATATGAGTTGGTGCCCATAGTTTCCTTTCCTAGGGATCTCACAGGTGGCTGTAGAGGGGAATCTCATGGCATTTGAGGCAGACATTGCATCACATTCATTATTACTTCTAGAGGGTACCCTTGTGAAGCTTGGTTACTTGTACCGACAAAGGCTTTTGTCTAGAGGTCAGTGTAACTATTTCTGTTACCTTTGCTGGTAGGCCTGGCCTGTCATTATCCCAGACTATCTTCGACGGTCCCTTACTTCACTTTCTTGTATTTTGGTGTCTGATCCTCATCACCTGGAGCGAAAATACTTGGAAGTTGCTTGATTGGTTGCATCTTTAGGGCTTTATAGTCGAGTGTTATTTTTCTCTTTGTATCTACTTGGCTTTAGGTATATCTGTCTTGTCACTTTTGGACTTTATATTCTTAGTGACTGACCTACCACTCCACTGATCTTGAAAGGCTTTTGATATTTCTTTTGAAATTTGTGGAGTTTCCTCCTCAAGGGCAAAGGTTTTGATTGTGCATCTATCTTCCTTGGAAATCCATTTATACATTCCCGTAAGCGAAGGATCTGTGAATAAGTTAGATATGGCCAATATTGCTATGGAAACCAACCAAGGTACCCTTCCAAAAGGGGATCCTTGTGCTTTTCCTTTCTTTGGAAACATCGGTACCCCCTTGATGGCCATTTTGAATATTCCTAGATTGAATGTTGGACTACCAGTTTGGTTGTGGTCCACTCCGAATATTCCAGATGTTCTTGAAGCTTCTCATATGAACGCTTTATTTCAAGGGAATAAAATGGGTGTTAATTGTTCATCTTCTTTCAAAGCTAAATCTGGGATTCCTCTTCCTCCTCCCTCTTGGAATAAGAGATCTAAAAAGAAGAGAAAGTGGAGGACAAGGAAGAAGAACAGTTTTATCCATTCATCATCAACCTTTGCTAGTCATGTTGGAGATGAGCTTTCGGCCGTTGCAAGTCATGCTGGGGCCATAAGTCTAGTCACTGCAAGTCATACTAGTAATGAATCATCATCAACCTCTGCTAGTCATGTTGTAAATGAGCTTTTAGCCACTGCTATTCACGTTGGGGGCATAAGTATAGTCAATGCGAGTCGTAGTAGCAATGAGCCACCTACCTATATGAGTCATATTTCTATTGATTCACCTACTTCTATGGGTAGGGATGGGGGCACAAGTCCTATATCTCTTTGGAAAGAGCCACTGACCTCTGCAATTCATGTTGGGGACTCTCTGCAAACCACTACTAGTCATGTTGGAAGAATGGCTATTGATAAGAAACCTAGGCATGGAATTTTTAAACCTAAGTTTCCTTGTAATATATGAAAGGGAGACCATATTACTCATTTATGCCTTGGTATTCCAGAGGTACAAAGGATATGGTCCAAGTCTGAAGGTTCTACTACTCTTGGATTTGATATGGTTTCTCAATTGTCTCATCAACCATTGGTTGATAATGTCATCATGCCAGTGCAATCTCTGGTTGATTACACTCCTGTTTTGGGTGGTGAAGTGCCTAACAATAGAGTCTGTTTGATTTCTAGTATCAAGTCTTCTGGTATAGGGGGCATTCTGGTTTCTTCAAATGTTCGCCCTCCAAGTTCTAGGAGTGTCTCCTTTGATTGGGATAACCTTTTCGAGCCTCTTCTTCCTTCTGCTACACCTTTCCAAATAAAGGTTAGAGTTAATTCCACAAACGTCTATCGATGTATGGTGGATGAAGGATCCTCTACAAGTATAATATCCTCCTTAACTTGGAAAGTTTTGGGTTCTCCAAAGTTTTTGTGAGTTGATAGCTAGTTGTTAGCCTATGATAGAAGTCCTGGTGAATCTATGGGTGTTCTTCCTCAATTACCTATTACTTTAGGTGGGAAGGATTTTTTTATCGATATGATGGTGGTTGATCGCCCTTTAGACTTTAATATGCTTCTTGGGAATGATTATGTATATGCTATGAATGTTGTGGTGTCTCCACTCTTTCGAGTGATATGTTTTCCTCATAACAGAAATATTGTCACTATTGATTAGCTTGCATCTGATAATCACCACCCTAATTCGAATCTACTACAGAATACCCCTTGGTTTGTTCCAAGTGTTCAAGTAGATTCTACCCTGCCACGGGTGAACTATGTGGTGTTGAATCCTCAATGTTAAAATGCTTATGAGAAGGATCCTTTGAACTATCATTCTCCTTCTTGGGATTTGGTCCCAATAGTTGACCGAGAGATTCTTCCTATAGGGACATGGGACCCCTTAATTCCCTCTTTTGATCCTTTTGGTTATCATGATTTCTTGGAGTTTGATTTTCCTTCACAGGAGGAACTTTTTAAAGTCGTGAGTTTTTACTACGAAAGGATTCCTTGGCCAAAGCCTCGCAAGGGGCTTTTCCTAAAGAAATATTTATGTGTAAGTCGTAAGGTTGCGTGGTTCCTTGTACCATATTGTATATATAAGGTACGCATTTTCAAGTTTTGTATTTTCTAACACAAGATTTTATCTGAAGTTTATATGTGGGATGTATTAACTTCTTCTCTAGTGTTCCTATTTATGTCTATAGAAGTTGAAAGATTTCTCCTTTGGACATTTTATGGTAGATCCATTCTAACAGGTATTGGTTCTCGAAATTGGCATATAGGTTAGGTTTTTCACCTGCATTGTGCATTTATCAATTTCCTTTCCCATTTTGACCTTAGGATCGACCCCACCAAGTTATGATACAAACCCTTCCCATTGCTTAGAAGTGTCATGACTTGTGTGGTAGAGCCTACTTTATCATGGGTGTCCTAGATAGAACCTTGTTGTCATTTGGCTCCCATGCTGAACTTTTGTTCTTAGGCTCGGGAGTCCTCTTTAGTCCTACCATGACTTTTGCGATTAAGCCTCATTCTCTTTCTTCTTAGATATTTTCTGGATTTATACCTTAGAGGCTCCTTTGTGTTGAGTTGTACTATTGCATTGCATATTGACTATTTGCACCGTTTAGCCTTGAGCTGGCTTCACTTGGACTTGTTTTTAAGCCAATTTTCGACCATGTCTTCTGTAAAATCAACCTTGCAATCACTTAGCCTCTATGACTTGATGAACCCTTTTACCCATGGAAAGAGCATTTCTTTGAGTGTCCTTAACCAGTTTCGCCACCTTGCATGGAGCATAGGAATGTTCCCCTCCCAGGAACTAGAACATATATTTTTTGACACTTGTTCTTTCCACTATACTATAGCATTCTTTTATTCTTTTTCTAGCTTCCTATAAAAGAAAAAGACAAAAAAATATATGTATTCCAAAAAGAGTGGGAACGGGACATTATTTCCATATTTGATGGCAACTAGAGTCAGTTGTGTCACCCTTGAAAAAAGCACTAAAAAGTAAGTCTTTCCTCCATTGGGATGGGCTTTAGTTTGACTTAGGAGAGCCTTAACCTTGTTGTTGAGTTAATACTCCTCTGATTGGTTACCTCTTCCAATCATATGGAGATTTTGCTTATGCCTTCTGCATGACAAACTTATACAAAGTGATCATACGTTGCCATATAGTTATAGTTGAGTCATGATTTTGTTCAAGGGAAGTAAACCTGAGTCAACCTTTCTGCGGTATCCCTTGAACTATTTTTCAGTCAGCCATCCTTCGTTATCAGCATCATGTTTGTTATCACATCAATTTTATTGGTCCTTTACTCATGCCAATTTGAGAAGGTCTCCATTGACTTCTTGCTGGTAGGTCTCACTCTTATCGACTATGACAAATTTCTCTGAGGGAAGATCTAGAGCCACACCCTAGCCCTATTTTCACTATTGATAGGTCACCTTGTGCTCATCATCGATCAGTATCATGGGTCTTTGATTGAGTGGTTCCCTTGTGTTTGACATTAGCTTTCATTATCACACATTTGGATTCATGCAATGCCTTGGTTTCCATTTGACCCTATTGGTGGATTCCTCACCTTTGTGTCAGGTTTCATTATTGTTTGGTTCAGAGGGTTTCTATCGTGCGCTAGCCACATCTCATGTATGCTAGAAATGTGCTTCGATTGGGTTACCATGTCTTTTTTCATCCGATTCCTTCCACATTATTGGCCTACGGGTTACACTCGCGCTAGATTGATGAAGGATGCCTTAATGCCTTCCTTCTAGTGGATCTTTTCCCATCAACTTTCACTCATTGTTATGGGAAAGAGATCTAAAGTCCATTTGGCAATACCTTAGGGTTTGCAGTCATCAGTGGTAGATTCCTTCGCTATCTATAGTGGGAAAACATCATTGTCTCCTGATTGATAGATTCTTGCAAGTGTTTGACTACAACTCATTTATTCACACTTGCTAGATTGTATTGGGTACCTTGCCTCTCATCATCATTATCGGTGAGTAGCCTCACATTTGTTAACAGTATACATTAATGATCGGTAATCAAACGATTTCTCACATGGTCGACTTCAGATCATTCGTTTCCATTGTGTAGAAATGTACCACGGTGGTTGGTGAAGACCTCGGGTTTGTATTAGCATGTCTTGGTTCACTTGTAAGTTTCCCCTGTTTTTGCTAGTTGATGCCATCCACCTTATATGTTGCAGTTCCTTACAGTGACATATTATATACTAACACTCGAGTTGTAGTGTAGTACCATTTATTCCATCATGTTCACTTGGAACTATTTGGATCAGTTTCTTGACTTCAGTGATTAGTTTCATACTTCAACATCATTGATCAACTCTTTATATGTGATATTCAGACATATACTTTCTTGATTGAGATCAGATGATCCATTATGTATTTGCAGTTCCTTTATACTTATATGCATATTGGATCCACTTTTTTACTTCACATGCAGACATGCTTTACTATTTATGAGCATGTGTATGCCTGCCTCAGACAACAGTTTCTTTCTGATCTCTTTCGCTGGTTTGGCAGACTTAATTCTAGTGAACTCCTCAGTCTTGACATGATTCCTTCTATACACTTAATACATTTTGGCCATCATGTACCCCTTGTTGGGCCTTAGTTTTGGTCTTATTTTGCTCTAAGAAACTTACTTAACCATCTATTTATCATCCATTTTCACTTCATTCATTCCATTTTGATTTATATTTGATATCCATTCAGGTATTTAGCTTTAATTTGTCAATTTCTAAAGTTTTTATAAAAGTTTGATTTTAAGTGCAAATTTGGAAGTTTCAGAAATTCCCGTAATCACTCTATGGTTGATGTGGTTGCAGGACACTTGGGAGCGAATTTAATACATGAATGGAAAGCTTGGGAACTAGGAATAAGCCACCTATGCTTGGTTCCAATAGAACAAGCTTTATTAGGCCCATTTGGTGCTAGTCAATCATGACTAGTCATCCAGAAAACCCATAGAAATAGGGTAGTTTTGAGATTTCATGGGATTGGTCATATTTCTTGGGATGGGAGTAGTGAATTCGACTTGGATAGATGGATTAGAGTAGATGGGTTTGTTAGAGTGAATGTAGATCAGTTTGTTTCATGAGAATTCTTATTTAAGAGCCACAACTTTGATGGCTTATGTATTGACTAATTATACTTTTATGCTGTGACACTTTTGGATTGAGGAATTAATTTGAAGACTTGTGCTATTATTACTTTTCTGATCAATGCTATGGATGTGTAATTGATTTGAGCTTCTGATATCACTTCTCAAGTGTGCAAGGCAAGGGTGGAGGGCCCCCACTCCAAGCTAAGTACACTTCCTTGTTAACTAGTTTCATTTCTTGTAATCTGTTTAGTGTAGAACTGGTTTTTCAAAGCTTTATTTCAGATTGCTTTATGGTTCATGCATGGTGATTGAATTTCTTTTAGTTCTTAACTTATTCATCACTTTATTGAGTTTGAAGAAACACAAGTGTTCAAGTTGAGCACTCTTCTACCTAAAATGATGAATTACAAACTAGTTTCTTGGTTTTGCAATGCAAGTAGTTTCTTATTGTGATTTTGGGTATTAAAGATGAATAAATTATGAATGAAATACTTTATGTGTCTCTTAAGTTAAGAGCTTCTTTCATTAACAATTTATCCATCTTAAGTTCTTGATTTTAATCTCTGATTCATTAAGTGATAGTTGAGGCAAAGGTGGACTTCTTGAGTCAAGAACCATCTCGATATTTTTCCTCTACTTTAAACTAGTTGAATTGGAGTTGTAGGATGTATTGTCTTAAGCTTTTGAATAATTTATCTTTCAAGGTTTGATTATATCTGATCTTCACATATAGTGAACTTGCCTCAAAGCATAAACAACCCGGATAGATAATAAATAATTGTGTTAGTTTAGGTACATAAATTAGCTCAAAACCCCTTTTGACCTCATATGTTAGGAATCATCTGTTACAACACCATTTTCCACTCTTGGTAGATCTGATGCTCTGATTATGGCCTAGGGCAACCCTTCCTTCCAAACTTGGTCCAAAATCTAAAAAACAATGTTTTATTCCCTAATGCTACTTTACCCTGTGATAAAAGCATGTAAACACGGGTCATCATATACCCAACCCACATACATATGTTAAAACACTTAAAAAAATAATTTTCCTTAATTTTGGGCGCAATTCATGGGTTTTACCTGTTACTCACCTCCTATTGCCCATATCTCAACTGCTTCCCAACTGAAAAAACTAATTTGGAGAAGTATAAATAATCCTCCATGGGAAGGCCTTAAAGGAGGAGAGAGAAGAGAGGAGATATTGATGCTATAGTGAGGTTATCCCTGATCAAGTTTGACGAATCCCTGTGCCTCCTGCACTCCCCAAAGCTTCAGGAAACCCTTGTTTCCTTGTTATAGATATCCTTCATCTTGCTTGAGATATCCTTGTATTGGTGATGGAGGAAGATTGTTGAAGGTAAAGAAACGACGCATCTGGAGGACGGTTTTTCTTGGAGCTGAAGAAGGACTTAGGTTGTATTTCTCCATTTTACTTGTAGCTAACTTCAATTAAAGGAATGATGTTATGTTTCTGATATTAAATGTGTTTATGCATCAAATGATGTTGTAACTCATTAATGAATTTTATATTGATGTATAATTGGTCATTCATTTATAAGATTTAAGGTTCATTTCATGAACATGCTTTATGTTTCTACTAATGTATATGTTCCATTTGAATAATTTTCAAGTTCCTAGAACATCAAGAGAACCTGAGGATTTGCACCCTGTGGGATCTACCCAAACTTAGGACATCTAGGTAAGGAAACTCCTGCACAGTTCAATAGAATAAGCATTTAGGTTGATTTCCTGAGCATTTCTTGTTTCGGTTTTACCTCTGCTCTATTGGGGTTCTCAACCCAAAGCCCTAGGGTGGCCTCGCCCACAACAGAGTGGCTAGGACTTCCTCATAACTCAAACCAAAGTTTGTAAGATCGTTGGATTTGCTCGAAAAACATGGAAAGTGGTTCTTATGGAATGATAAATTGGTTGATGGTCTTCATGGATTTTGGTGATCATGGATGGATGAGGTTAGGTTAGGGCTTCTGACATGAGATCTTTCTACACTATTGAAACTCTTGCAATACACACATTACTAGCATTTACCCATGAATTATGTCAAACAAGAAAGATTTCCAATTAACATAAGAAAACAAAATTCCAGTATTTAATTGCCTAGTTCATGCATGGAAATAATTGCAGAATTTTGTGAAATGCGATGAGATATAAGACAAAGCTAGAGATATCAGAGATGAAAACTAAAACCTATACTTGAAAACTAAAAATATGTTGGCCTAATTAGTAGAAAACCATAAATTCCATAAGAAATCAGAATTCCATCTTTGTGGGGCTGAATAGGAGTTTTTCCTCAAACCTATTGGCATTATGTTTCTGGTATGGTTATATGTTACAGATGTTGTACTTGATGGAAACACCCATGGCATGGCTCTCAATATGATGAGAATTAAGAAGTACGCAGGAGAAAAGTTCACGGAA
>APFE030512996.1:132212-143499 GCA_000404065.3 Pinus taeda
GGTGTTGTATTCAAATTCAATGGTCAACAAGGCTTTCTTCCCATATACTAGCGCATGAGGAGTAAACCTAGTGGTGGTCTTCCAGGTGATATTGTAGGACCAAGTGGCTTCAAGTAATCTATATGCCCAATCCTTTTTGTTGTTGTTAATCACTTTGGTCAGAATGCCTTCCAGCACTCTGTTGGTGACCTCCACTTTACCATTAGCCTGTGGGTGGTAAGGAGTGGAGGTTATGTGCTTGATCTTGTGCTAGCTTAACAAATTCTCAATCATGTGAGATGTAAATTGACTACCTTGATCAATGAAGAATTCTCTAGGGTACCCAAACTTATAAAATACATTTTCCCTTAATAATTCAACCACTTTTTCTTCTATTTCTGCTTTAATGGCCTTGGGTTCAACCCACTTGGTTAAATAGCCAGTGCACACAATGATGTACTTATTTTTCTTGGATGGAGGATCAATGGGTCCAATGAAATCCATGCCCCACTTGTCAAATGGCTCGATGTTCACTTGCGGTTGCAGATGCATTTCATCCCTTGGGGTAGGTTTCCCCATCCTTTGGCACCGATCACACTAACTAGTATATCTCCTTAAATCCTAGTGAAGGGTGGGCCTGTAATGACCAGCTTATAGTATCTTGAATATTGTTCTTTTGGCTACAAAGTGACCTACACAAGGCCCATCATGATAGGTCAGAAGGATGTCAAAGACTTCCTCCTCTGTGACACATCTTCTTAGAATTTGATTCGGGCCTAGTTTAAAGAGGTTGCCCCCAATCCAAGTGATGTGGCACTCTTCCTTATGATCTTGCTCTTTTCCTTGGAGGAAAAATTTGGTGGAAACTGTGTAGACACCAAGTAATTTGCTATATCAGCAAACCATGGAGAGAGAAATGAAATGGCAAATAAGTGTTCATCTGGTAACTGATCATCAACTGCAGGTAAAGTCAATCTAGATAAAAAATCTGCAACAATATTCTCCTTGCCAGGCTTATCAATAATAGTTAAATCAAATTGTTGCAATAATTTGGGCATTTACATCAGGTTTATTCAACAAGTATTTAATTGAAGCATGGTCAGCATGCACAAATTTTTGGTAACCAGTAATGTAATGCCTAAATTTATTCAATGAATGCACAACAACTAGGAGCTCTTTTTTAGTCACTATGTAGTTCAGTTTAGCTTTTGAAAAATTATTATTGGTGAAGTAAATGGCATAAGGTAGCTTGTCATTTATCTACCCTAGAGATATTTCTTATGGCTCTGTGAGAGGCATCGACATGTATATGGAAAGGAAGAGCCCAATTTTGGCCTCGGAGAATAGGTGTAGTGGTCAATTTTTCCTTTAGGGTGTCCAAGGCTTCTTGACAACTTTCTGACCATAAAAATTCAGAGACCTTAGCCAATAACCCAAATAAAGGAGAAGATAACTTGTTGAATTCTTTTATAAATCTCCTATAGTATCTACTAAACCTAGAAAACTTTTGACATTCTTCTGTTTTTGTGTAGCTAGGACCCTTTGGATGATAGCTATCTTATTTAGGTCAACTTGCAGTCCTTTTTGGGATATTGAGTGACCTAGAACAGTCCTTTCAGTAATCAGGAACTGACATTTTTTGGGACTAAGGGATAAGTTCATTTCAATGCATTTTTTCAACACCTTACCCAAGTTGGAGAAAGTCTGCTGGAAATCACACCCATAGGGTGTAAAGTCATCCATATAAACTTCCACTACATCATGGACTAGATCGGCAAAGATACTCAGGATTGCCCTCTGGAAAGTGGCATGGGCATTGCATAGACCAAAAGGAAGGACCTTATAAGAAAAAATCCCCAAGAACAGGTGAAGGGGTTTTATCCTAGCCCTCTGGGCTAATCTAGATTTGATTGTACCCATTGAACCCATCTAGGAAAGAGAAAAAAATTTCCCTGCCAGGACATCTAACACTTGGTAAATGAAAGGTAGAGGGAAATGGTCCTTCTTTGTTGCTTTGTTTAACTCTTTGTAATCAACACAAATCCTCCACTTCCCATTTTTCTTTGGAACCAACACCAAAGGAGACACCAACTCACTATCCGAGATAGGGTAAATGAATTCGACATCTAATAGCTTTTGCGGTTCTTCTTTGACTTTATCCTTGAGAGCTAGATTCATTCTCCTTTGGGATTGTCGAACTAGTTTGCAACCTACTTTGATATAAATGTGGTGAGTACACACCAAGGTATGCACTCCCTTCATTTCTATGTAGTTCCAAGCAAAGATATCCAAATGTTCCCTTAGCATGTTACACAACTCTTCTTCTTGGTGTGCAAAAAGAGAGGGGTTGATTTTCAAAGTTCTTTTAGGGCCGAATTCTATTGTCTTGACACAAGTAGGGTCTGAATCAACTAAGAATAGATCAATCCTATGGTTTCTCTTGGCTTCCTTCACTACTACTTCTAAGGACAAGGTGTTGGGAGTTGGATTTTTGAGTATTTGTTCAATCAAATCATCTTCATCTGACTGTCCTCCTCCCGTGGCAATTTCTAGGGTATAGAGTTGAGCTGAGTAGAATTCATCTTCTTCCTCCTCTTCTAGCCATAAAGGTAAATCATATTCCAAATATGGCTGAGCGGGAGGGTACAAGACCAACTACTTGGATAGATGCCCATTTTTTATAGTCATGTTTCCACCTCTGCAGCTAATGTAGGCATTGACAGTGGCTAACCAAGGCCTCCCAAATATGAGAGGATAACCATTAAGCTTGGCCTTAAGCTAGAGAACTAGGAAGTCTTCAGGGTACTCCTATGAGTCAATGGAGACCATCACATCTTCAAAAATCCCCTCAGGGGCTACTGTGGATTGGTCTACAAGTTGCAAGACTGTTTTGGTATTTCTTAATGAACCCTAGAGATTTAGCTTGTGCATGGTGTCCTTGGTCATTACATTAATGGCAGCCCCAAGATCAATCAAGGTGTGTAGGACAATGGAGCCATTGATGTGCACATCTAATACAAGGCTTCCAGGATCTAAATAATTTGGTAAAATCACCTGCCCCAACGTTAAGTCGAATAGTTGTCCAATGGAATTAATGGTAGGGGTGTCTCTTTTTCACCTCCATAGGTGTTTGAAACAATTCTCTTTAATCAATATGTTGTAAATAAGTACATCCTTAATGGCTTGGAGAAGTGGAATTTTGACACATAGATTTTTCAATTCACCTAGAAGTTCATTCTCTTTTGGGGTAGGCTAGACTTGATTAGTTAATCTTTTAAGAAAGGGTGGTGCATTCACTCTAGGGATACTTTCCTCTCTTTCCTCCTCACTCTCCCTTGATGGAGATGGAGTTTGGTTGTCCAGGAGTACTCTCCTAGACCTCAAGTTGATTTCTTGAAGCTCTACAACATAAGCAGGGTAGGATGTCTCTCCATTGTAGACCAGTTGTGCTTGTCTGTTGTTCGGGTTCGTATTTGGTTGGGTAGGTATTTGAGGTTTTTTAGGTGGAGTAGGGTGTAAAATTTATGTTTGAGTAGGAGGTGAAGGAAATAAAGCTGGAGCATTGTTGTATGGGGATGAAATGGCTGGTTGGTTGGTTTGGAATGGTACTGAGATGAAAAATACCAAGGAGAAGGTGTAGACTAGGAGGGATGAGCATGGGGGGCTAAGGGGGGATGGATGTGTTTTGGTTGGGGTTGTAATATGGATAGGATGGCCCTTGCATTCTTTGCTAGTTTGGGCAAGGCCTCCTTTGATTTATGTAGCAGAGTTGTTCAGTCACCCCTTCAGTTCCCTAATACACAACTTTTAGTCCAGGTATAGAAGGGTGCTTTTGTGTGGATTGTTTTTCCTCACAAACCGAGCAAACTTGTATAAGGTTTAATGGATGGTCATTCCTAGGGTGCTTCCTTGTGCATCTAGGGCAGAAGATGGCTAATGTTCTCTCTACTTCCTCTTGCTTTCTCTTGATGTACATAGTGTCCATCTATAGGGCTAGGGTTTGCAGCATTTCACTCTTGAAATCTTCCAGAAGATTTCCAATTTCACCTTTTATAGATGTGTTGGAAGAGGATGAGATGGCCACTGGTTGACTACCCCTACCCCTACCCCTCCTACTAATAGGTTTAGGGTATATAGAATATATTCCCTAACCCCCTAAGTAGGACTAGTTTCAGTGACTCATGATCAAGTGTGCACCTAGCCCTTTTGTAGCTAAGCTAGAATCTTTCCTCATAATCCTCTAAGGACTCATCATGCCCTAAGGTTGTTCTAAAACTTTCTTCTTTAGTGTCTTTGGACCTACAATAGTCCCGATACTTGTTGAAGGCCCTCTGCATCTGAGTCCAAGTGGCGATGCTATCCCGAAGTAAACCCATGAACCAACGTAGAGCTGCATCCTTGAGAGTGGATGGGAATACTTTCAACTTCTTATCATTAGTGGTGTAATCATAAGTTCTACATATGACAGTGAACTCAAACAAGAAAGTATTTGGAACTTCTTAGGTCAAGCCTTGGAAGTGAGGAAGAGTAGAGGAGCTTATGTTCTTCATCTTGGCATCCCCATTGGTTTCTCTGATGGGAAAAGCACCCTCAACCATTTCTCTATCTCCTTTGTCATTTCAATTTTCAGCCATTAGGTCAATTGGAATGGGTTCTCCTTTTTCTTCTCCCCCTGTAGGCTATTCAAAAATATTTGGTTGCTCACCTAAGGGGCCCTCCAATTCACATCCACTGAAGAAGAGGGAAGGTTGGCTATTTGAAGCGGTGGGGGTATTTGGTAGAAATTTTCCTAAGTTATCCCTATTCCTATGAGGCATGAAAGAAGTGTTTTTGTTTTATTTTGTTTTCAAGATTTTAAGACTAATTGCAGAATTGAAATAACAAACTGAATGGAAACTAAAGAATTGAAAGGAAATCAAACCAACTTACAATTACTTTTGCAAATAAAATGAAGCTAATAGCAGAATGGAAGAGATAAGAAATGGAATAAAGAAAGCAAAAATCACATCTACTTAGACACCTCCCAGGCAATGGTGCCAAAAAGTGATGAGCACCAGTATTGTAGCAAGAATGCTGCAACTCCTGGGCTACCAACTTTACTTTATCAACCCGGGGCTCATACAAACTTGGAGGTGACAGTGTTGTATACACAAGTAGATGCAATGGGTCCACTCTTTGTCACTGCTAAGCTGGTGATAGACCACTAGGGTTTCTCAAACCAACCTTCTATTGATTTAGAAGAAGTTTGATTACCAATGGAGAAAGGGAATTTTACCCTAATTGAGAGAATTGAAATGTTGTCTACTATAGTAATGAAAGACTGAAATAAATACTTTAAACACACCACTCATATAACTATTTATTAAGAGATATTGCTTCAGAATAGTTCTAAGCTAACATGTGTGCAATCCTAACTATTCTAAGCATGCAATCTGAGATAATCAAACATTTTATTGTTGTGCAGATGAACGAATACAATTTTTTTTTTGTCTTTTTTTTGTGAAAATTTGAATGCTAATTATTCTTGGTGGTATGGTAGGTGGGTTACAGATGGTTGTGAAAGGTCATATGGATTTGGAGGAAAGTAGGGTTCTTCCACTATCTTTCTAAAGGAAGTTTTCACAAATCAGCCTCAAAGCAGGCCACTACCGGACATCCTACCGGATGTCCTAATGCACCTATAGAATGTCCTAATTCTCCTACAAGATCCCCTGTATTCCTACAACATCCCACTAAAAGCATAAGGAGTGTTTTGGAAGGTGGTATAGGGCTTAGGGAAGGTGAATGATGGAAGAAATAAGGCAAGGGAGTGGCTAGGACTTCCTCAGAACTCAAACCAAAGTTTGTAAGATTGTTGGATTTGCTCAACAAACATGCAAAGTGGTTCTTATGGAATGATAAATTGGTTGATGGTATTCATGGCTTTTGGTGATCACGGAAGGATGAGGTTAGGTTGGGGATGCTGACATGAGATCTTCCTGCACTATTGAAACTCCTGCAATACACACATCACTGGCATTTACCCATGAATTATGTCAAACAAGAAAGATTTCCAACTAACATAAGAAAATAAATTCCATTATTTAATTGCCTAGTTCATGCTTGGAAATACTTGCAGAATTTTGTGAAACACCATGAGATCTAGGACAAATCTACAGATATCAGAGATAAAAATTGAAACCTATTCTTGAAAACTGGAAAGATGCTGGCCTAATTAGCAGAAAACCCTAAATTCCATAGGAAATTAGAATTCTGTCTTTTGGGGCTGAGTAAGAGTTTTTCCTCAAACCATTATCCCTAAAGGGAGGAGTAAGGCCAAATACACCCGCTATCAGCCTTTTTTGTATTCATTTATCTCTCCAAAGACATTGCTAAAGCTATGCACCAATGGAAGCAAACTAGGAAAATTCACCAATACTTGCAATGAAACAATACCGAAGTTAATTCAACAATTAATCTATGAAATAACCTAAGCATACAAGTACAATTAGAGGAACCGTCACTACTAGGGTTGGACACTAACCCAAGAGCTTCATCCCTCTGAGTCAACTCATTTCTAGATCAACGAAATGCTCATTCCCATTATCATATCAAAAAATAATTACTTAACAGTGTTCTTCCACAATCCTCCAACTCAAAAATACTTAGTGTTTTATTGATGCATCTAAAATTGCTACATCAACATCAGGGAAAACCACCCAATCCGAACCTTAGAGCATCTCCTTTTCCATTTGGTGTGGTGGTTCCGACTGGATGTAATGGGACCAATTTCTCAATGATATATGAGTTGATGGGTGATTGGTTTGTAATGTATAATGAGAGTGATAAGTGCTCTATTCTAATGTGCAAAAAAAATACAAAGATAACTAATCTATCCCGGGTATTCTTCTAACAATGTGATTCTTGATTGTTTCTATTAACAAATAAACATGAAGATGACTTATTCATAAAATAGAAATATGCATTCATATGATGATTAATTTGTTTAATTAATTAAACAAAGTAATAATTAAAACATTATCGCATTGATCATAATATATCACTGACATATATACTTAAAATATGACAATTCTGAAACATTCAAAAGTGACAAGTTAAAGAATTGTTCTAGAAACATGCACATATCAATAATAGCAAAGTTGAAAAATGCTAATTCACATAGAGAGATAAAGTGAAAACATAAATAATAGTACCATATGCATTTGGATCTCCTCTAATGTAAATCACATTCAAATTCTTCCTTCTAATTTGGGAATACTTTCACAAGATGCAAAAGTGCAAATCTCATAAAAGCCTTCTTTGTCAAAATTCAGAATTCAGGTCCAATCTTTTATAAAAATATATATCGGAAGTACAATAGTGCAACCTCTGATTTAAGTCTTAGTACAAAATTGCGGACCCTTTCTAAAAACATGAAAAGGTCTTTAAATACTACAAATAACAACAAACTATGAAAGAAAGTCACTATGCACTAGCATAACTAAAAACACATAAATCTAGGATTTATTCTGAAAATAACAGTGTTGTAGCGTCAAATGGATTCATGTATAGGCTTATGTTCTTGTGATTATGGTGAGCTCCAATATTGCAACAATAATGCTGCAACTCCTAGGGCTTCGTTATTTACTTTTATCAACCTGGTAGTTCGTAACAAACTTGGAAGCGACGGTGCTGTATGCACAAGTACTATCTCTTACTACAGGCTGTCACTTGATCAGTTGGCGCAAGTTCGCTAGGAGCTTAAGCCAACTTCTTTGAGTTCTCAGAAGAAACTTTTACTGTGATGGGAGAAAGCTAAATATATAGAGGCTATTCTACTTGCAAAAAGAGAAGGAAAACTGAAAGTAAATGCAAACCCTAGCAAACCTAATTTTGCAAGAAAAGAGATAGAAACTACTGAAATGGGTTTCATTGACTACTGAAAAGGTAAACTGAATTTATTCAAGCTACTTCTAAAGAGAAATGAGAGAGAATCATCTTTTTTCACTTTTGAGTATTTTTATGTGGAATTATTATGTTTATGGTTTGACTGGTTGTGACTGTGCAGAGGTATGGTGGCTAAGGAAGATGGAGTTGGCTTTTGTAGATGGTGAGGAAGGTGTGGAGAGGTCCTAAGAAGTCCCTAGTACCCTTCTAGAGACTTCCATTGTGATTAGACTTTGAAAAATCCCTCACAGGAAATTCTACAGGAGGCTGCGGGGGATCTACAAGAGATTCTATAGGAGGATCTGCAGGAGGAGGCCGAAAGTGGTTTTTGGAGGTTTGAATGTGGAAGAATGACGGGAAAAGGGAAATTAAGGATGGATGAAGGTGTTGAGGGGTCTAGGACTCTGTCAATGAAGGAGATGGTTGGATTTGTTCAAAAGGAAAAAAAGCAACTTTATGGAAAAATGTAGCAATTAGGGCAGATTGACGAAATATGGCAAAAGAGTGGGGGAAAATTTGAGAGATGAACTGGTACAGATAGTGTTATGGAGGAATAATGAGTTGGGATGTTCTACAAGAGAGATGCACCCTTACTTCTCAAAACTGACCAAAGCAAAAATCGAAAAACAGAGTTTTGTCTATTTTAACCTAAAATCTGACCTAAAACCAGAGAAATGCCGAACAATACTTCATGAGCAGAAAATTATGCGAGAAAACCATGGTACATGAATAGGAAATTATCTAAGCATGTGAATCCAAACTAATATCAACTTCTCCAACTCGAAATATCACAATAGCAATTGCATTAGAAGAGCAAAGACTGTGTTTTCGGTGGTAGCAATAGTGCCTTGACCTCAAATCATGGTCCCAAGGAGGGAGAAAGGAGATCAAGACCTGCTAGTAGCCCTTTTGGATCTTTTTCTATTACTGCAGCAAACTACTTAAGCAACTTGAAGCAAGAACACCTATTCTAACCATCAAAAGCAACCTAGTTTAACAAAGAAAGATTAACCTAAACAACATAAATTATCTTATGAATGCAAGAAAAAGCATATAAATACACAAAGGAGGGGATGGGAACTTGGGTTGGGCCCTAAAACAAGAGCTTCAACCCTCTAAGAAAGATTAGTGTTGGTTCAAAACATGATTCATCTTCATTGATAAAAAAATAATAGCAGTGACATCACAAAATTGTCTTCAAAAAGAGCTCAAAAATGATCTGAATACAAGGCTACACAACAGTGTGAAAATATACTATGAAATGGTTAAAATCTAACTAAAAAAATTGAGGCCCTAAGCCTTCTTATTTATACAAATAGGGACTTCCAACAATCCTCCTAAAATGAAGGAACTCGGCTTCTTAGAACTGAAGATAAACAACAGTCCTACTTGACTTGCTCAACTGCCCCTTGGAATCATCAATGTGGCCCTTTGTGCTCCGAGTTTCCGATGGAGAATTCGAGGTAAGGGTTCATAAATGAAGGAGACGTGCTCCTACAAATCCTCTCCCTTGTTCTTCCTCGAATTTGGCTGCCAAATGCTCATTAAACCTTTGATTTTGTCTCAAAATTGACCAAAAATCTGCATAAAGAACACATTAGACTTTTTGGCATAATGACTAACCCAATTCACTCTATTAGCATAAATATATTAAAAAACATGCAATAAACTAATGAGAATGATGGATTAAGTCGAAATAAGAGGCAAAATGAGCCCATATAATTACCCATTTCTGGGGCTCATCATCACCCCCCTACTGAATGGGTTGCTCATTCTCTGAGCAACTAGTCTAAATCTTCATCCTTGATGGCTCTGATAGATTCCCTAACATTCCATGCTATTGATGTGATATCCTCCTCTTTTTCATGGAATCTTGCCTTTCTATCCACCTCCTCCCACTGTTGTCTTTATTCTTCCTCTTTTTCCTCTTCTTTTGTCTTCTCTGCCTCTGTTAGCTTTGCTTCATCAAGCTCTATTTTGGTTTCCTTCTCATCTTGTTTGGTTTCTGCCTTCTCTGCTTTAGTGTTTTTCTTTTCTATTATCGGTTTCCTCCTCTCTACTCTGTTTTCCTTCTTTTTCTTCTTCTAATTGAATATTATGTGCTTCCTCATGGATTTCCTTCTCAAGTTCCCCTTTTTGTTCCTCATCTTCACTTCCAGATGGACTAAGATCATCAGTGAGAGTTTTTTTTATCATCCTTTTTTAGTCATCTTCTTGAAAATCTCCCACGCTATGGGGATTGTGTAAGTGATGATGTTCAGAGACTGCTGGACTATATCAGGTGAGGAGGAAGGCAACAAATTTCAAACCTGGAAACAGAGGAACAACTGAGGTTTTCTTTCTGGAACCAAAGAGAGTTTTGTTTCTTGGTTCTTCTTTTCAAAAACAAATTTCAATTTTTTTGCCCTTCAAACTCTGTTCTCAACCTTCCTTTACTTCTCGAGTTGTTGGAGGAAATCAATATTTTTTTTTTTTTTTTAAACAACACAAAGAGCAAGACAATGTTTTTTCTTGCTCACAAAGTAAACAGACTTCCCAATGCAAATTCACTTTTTTACAGGCTTGATTTTCTATGGTTGCATCCCTTCTTTACACAGCAGAATCCCCTGGAGGAGAAAGAGACAGACTTTTAGTGCACAGAGTAAAATGGAGAGACTGTATATATTTAAGAAAAACACAGACATACTTTTGTTTTTACTTTCCCTCTCTTTTTAACTCAGTACTTTGCTTCTAATCCCACCACCTTGTGTAGATATATCACATGCAGAGTGGGTTTCTGAGCCTACCTCTTTTCGGGCTTGAATTTGGCAAAAATTTCGAATTTTCTCCCTGCAGAGCTGCTCTCTGGCCTTCCTGTAGAAAGGCTCTTGTAGATTGTGTTTTCGCTCCTGTAGAATGCAATAATGCTCTTGTAGAGCCCGTTAAGCATGAGGGTTTTGGAAACTGGCAAAGAACAATTGTTTCAATGTTCTGAAGGTGGTAGGTGAGTTGTTGCAATCGAGAACTCGTCGATGCCAATAAAAACAAAAGGAGGTGAGAGTGTTTCAAGGAGGATTTCTTGCAGCTCTTTATGGAGACTTTGATCCGGATTTAAACAGGAACGCAGTAGATTACCAAGATAACCATAAATACAGAGATGCGATAACCATAAATAAAGAGATGTAGCGGAAATAACACTTTATTTCATTAATGGAAAATACCGAAATATGCTTACAACCAGAATTGGAAATAAACCAGCTAGGACGGTGGTAGCTTATCTCTGAGAAGAGATGTGCGGCTACATATCTCTGAACTGTTCCGAACTTGTGTTACAATGAGGCTCGAAGGCCTATTTATTATTGAGAAACAATGGAAAACCCTTCACATTCCAAAACCGACCCTT
>APFE030512996.1:143519-231712 GCA_000404065.3 Pinus taeda
CTAAATAGACCTATCCATGGTCCGCAAACCATGGGATTGTATAAATAGAGTGAGGCTCTAAGTTGTAAAGGGGAGACAAGGAAAAATGAAGGAAAAAGATTGAGTCAAAGTGTGTAGAGTGTGTCTTTGGGTCGTAGGGTAGGAGACGACTTTGCAGCTAAGTGCGCAGAGGCCTAGTAGTCTGCAGCTGAGTGCGCAGACCCCTGCTGCTGAGTGCACAGGGTGAGTCAAGTTTGTAACCATCTGAAGTATTAATAAAGAGAAATTTTACCATATTGAAGTGCATCTTTTCCTGTTTCAATATACCTTTTGGTATAATTTGCAAATATATTGTTTATATGATGCACGAGCTTATTTGAACGTTTTGTATAACTAATTGTAACATAAGGCATCCAAATACGTGAAGGTAATTAATTGGTGTAAGAGAATAAGTAAGGTCACAAGTGATAGCCCTGAGTAGTGCGGAAGCTCCACAGTCCCTGGTTAGGGCTACACAAAGGCAGTATATCAAGGTGTAAGGGCCGAGAGGCGCGCGAAGTAACCTGCGCGCAGGGACATCTAGTGAGACCAGTCGAACCTCTCAGACATCTCAAGGGTGTGGAAAACTGGTTCTAGCACCGTCCCATACTACTTCAGGTGAGACCTCAGGCCGTGCTCCGCGAACTGTTGCCAAAAGGGCCAGTAGTACCAGGATTTGCTTGGCTAACTAACTCCGAACCTGGGTCAAGCCCCAACAAGCCAACAAAGAATGCTCCTTACACATTTAGGCTTCCCCTTATCCTTCATTAATTGGATCATGTGTTGCATCACCACAACATCCTTCAATGTCCTCATCAATGGTTCAACTTCCAACTTTTTTCATGAAGAGCGTGGACTTAGATAAGGATGCCTTCTATCCCCTCTCGTTCTTCTCTCGGTTATGGAAGGCCTAAGTCGACTAATCTCTCAAGCCAAAAGGGAGGGGCAATTACAAGGCCTCAAGATAACTAATCAGTGTATTATTACCCATATCCTGCTTATGGACGATGTACTCATTTTTCTCAATGGTGGTATTCAAGATTCCTCTATTTTCCATGATATTTTTATGCTCTTTTTAGCTGCTACAGGTATGGAATCAAACCAGATGGAATCCACAATTACCTTCTCAGCTTGCTCTCCTCAAGAAATGTAGATTGCTACTCGGAATTTTCCATTCCAAAGACCTCGACTAGAAGAAGGGCTCAAATATCTTGGGTTTCGTATTAAACCCCACTGTTTCAAAATAGCGGATTGGATATGGCTAGTTACCAAGGCTGAAAAAGATTACTCAACTGGAACCATCGGTTCTTATCTAGAGCGGGGTGATTAGTCCTCATCAAATTGGTCCTGGAGGCAACACCGGTGTATTGGATGTCCTTGGCCTGGATCCCAGGTATTCTCTCTCGGATTCAAAACATTTGTTGTAGATTCCTTTGGAATGGACACAAGGAAGGGAAACCCTTTTCTTGGGTGGGATGGAGCAAAATTTCACTCCCAAAGAAGTGGGGTGGTTGGGGTCTAAAAGACCTTACATCTTTCGCTCATGCACGAGCAGCCAAGATGGAATGGCTTATCCTTACTGATCCGGATTTAGACAGGAACGCAATAGATTACAGAGATAACCATAAATACAGAGATGCGATAACCATAAATAAAGAGATGCAGTAGAAATAACACTTCATTTCATTAATGTAAAATACCGAAATATGCTTACAACTAGAATTGGAAATAAACCAACTAGGACGATGGTAGCTTATCTCTGAGAAGAGATGTGCGGCTAAATGTCTCTGAACTGTTCCGAACTTGTGTTACAATGAGGCTCGAAGGCCTATTTATTATTGAGAAACAATGGAAAACCCTTCACATTCCAAAACCGACCCTTAGAAGATGAAACGCCAAATTGTGGGCCCCGTTTTGGGTAAATTGGTACATCAATTTCCCGGGGTCGTAACTTTGGCATACGATCTCCGTTTGACGCGTATGATAGCTCGTTAGAAAGAACTATCTGAGAACTACCATTGTTGGAACGGGCAGCATCGATCCATTGCATGGACCCATGCTGCCCCTGGATTCCCCAAAAAACGTCGTTTAGGGCCTCAAAACGGATCCGGAAGTTCAGGACCCGAAAAACTGCTAAAAATAGTAAGTTGTGCTACAATTAAGGAAACTGAAAATGCTGAAAGAGACAATGATGGGGGTCCAGATGGACTTGGCAGGTGGCCACCAATATCCACCTGGATCAGACTTCCAGTGATGGAGGGTGAGCTAGCCAAGTGTATGTTGGCCCCATTTAGACTATTGCTCCCCACTGCAAGGCTATCATGAAACTTTATGCCACCTGCCCGTAATCACTTCCATCAATTATGTTGGAGTTTAAACAGCCACCACTACCTTTTTTCAGTTTTCTTCCCGAGTTGGCTGAGCACATGTGCCGATTACACCCACTGAGTGTTATTTGAACTGGAAGAGCATTGTCTGAACTGGATGAGGGTGGCTAGTTAACTGGCCACTGATCTCATTTAATCACAACCATCTCACTTGTCCATGCAGTTTCTGAATTATATTCATGTAATAGAGGAACGGGTTTTGTCAGTTACTTGTTAGTCGCTACCATGATGTTGCATGCTCAGAATTTGGCACTTTGTTTTTTTTTATTGTTACTATTGTTGATGCTTATGGCCTCTAAATTGGTGATTCGGCTACTCCATGCTGGTGATCTTTGATCAGGAACCACTCCTTGCACATTGTATACATCTTGGTTGCACCGATTCTGCTTCTCGAGCTTGATTTTTAAGGGTATTAACTACTATACTTTGTTGTTGTCTGATGTGTGACTATTTTTCTTGTGTAGGTATCTTTCTTGGTTGAATCTGATCTTCAGGAGTCTATTTCAACCTTCAGATTTGCACCCTCATGCTGCTGATGCTAGATTTTAATGGCACAGTGACTTGTTTTGTCCATATCTCTCAAACGGTAGACTGGATTGACCTGAAATTTTCTAAGCATGTTTCCATCATCATTATGCACTTCCCATAGAAACATTGTGGTCAATGGAAGCATGGATTTCAAGAAAAATTGAAAATGGTTGAAGGTGATGGAGGCTAATTTCTTGGAAACCGTGCACTGGAATTGGCTAAAATTGCTTGGGCATGTTACTATCATCCATATGCATCTCCCCATGAAACAGGTTTTTAAATGGATGCACGGATATGGAGAAAATGAAAAAAAGCCTGAAGGTGATGGAGACTAATTTATCGAAAACCATGCATTGGAATTGGCTGAAACTACTTAGGCATGTTGCCATCATCCCTATACAACTCCCCATGAAACAGTTTTTTAAATGGATGCACGGTTTTCAAGTTAGGGAAAAAACAAATTTCTGCTCTATGTATTTTTGTATTAGAGCATTCTGTAGTTTTTTGGACAGTACAAAAAAATGAGCTTGGGTTGTAATGCAGAGTTGGAAATGATGGAAGAGAGGCTTGAAGATTGCAGGGGGATTTATAAACCCTTTATGAAGCTTCCATATTCCCCAAACTTCTTTTAAAAACCATTTCCATCTCTTTGTAATTTCTACAAGAGTCTCCTGTAGAAAACATAGTTTTCAGAAAAGAAGCACAGTGAGGGGGAAAGAATGTCAAGAATGATGGAGAAGGGTGAGGAAAGGTAGGATGGATGATGTTATTGGTTTCAGAGCTTTCTTGGCACCTGCTGCTACTTCTTGAAGTTCTCCTACAAACCTACGATACAACTAGAAATTCATTTTTCTTTTTTTTTCTTTTTTTCTTTTCTTTGAAAAACGATTAGCATGCTTCAAGGAGGTTTTCACCCTAATTGCCTACCCTGGGTGCCTCCAAGGGAGGTTTTCACCCAGGGATATTTTTTTTTTTTTTTTTTCTCTTCTTTCAAACCATTGACTGCCTCATGGAGGTTTTCAATCAATGAGCCAACTTGAGGCTCCTCTGAGGAGCTTTTCACCTTAGATTTTTATTTTTTCCCTCTTATTTTTTATTTTTTTTCTTTTTTCTCTACCCTACCCTACTTGAAAAACATAATCATTTTCAAGTATGAGAATACTTCCAATGGAGCCATGTGCACGTCGAGATGATAAACAAAATTATGTGGAGGCTTGAAATGCATGCTTTGACAGGTATCCGGATTTCAGAGACCAAATGATTTGCCCTTGAAGGGATCAAGCATAGTTGAGGAAGAGAGTGATGCTGCAACTTAGTGACTATATGGAACCATATTTGAATATAGTTGTGATTTCCTTTGCCCTTTTGTTGATCTGTATCATTGTTCATGTCTTCTTCTATCATGACCTTCACATCTTCCTCTTTTTTCTGATTTTTCTCTTGAATAAATGGAAGATTTGATGGTAACCATGAGGGAGCTCTCTTGATCTCTGATGCTGATGTCTTCTCTTCATCAAGTGCAGCCCATGGTTCTTTGATCTTCTCTTTTACATCTTCTTCTGTTGGATGTGGTCCTTCAATGATATCAATATAATATTTTTTTTGCAATACTCTTCCTGAGCTATGGTGAATATCATTGAGCTCAAGAGGAGTTGTTTGGAAGTGTTATACCTCAGCTTTGCAATTAGGTTGAGCTACTCCAATGTTCGGGTTTGGAAATGGTGGTTCCCCATTATATACTTGCTGAGCCTATCTATTATTCGGGTTTGGATTTGGTTGAGCAGGCATTTGGGGTTGCCTTGGTGGAGTAGGAGGCAATGGTTGTAGTTGAGCAGGTGGTGAAGGAAAAAGAGCGGGAGGAGAGTTGTATTGGGGCCTCCACCCCTAATGATGTGCATTCCACTGAGGCTGTGGCTAAGCATAGGGGTGAAATGGATAAGCAGCTGGTTGGGAATAATATGGAGATGTGAAGAACCAAGGAGGAGGCATGGACTAGAAAGGATGAGCAGGGGGGACCCAAGAAGATATAGAAGTGACTTGGTTGGGGTTGTAGTATGCCTGAGATGTCCCTTGCATCTCCCACTGATATGGTCTAGGTCCATGCGACCTCCTTTGGTCTATGTAATAGGTTTGTTCAATGACTACTTCAGCCCCTTGTTACATAACTTTAAGTCCAGACAAGGATGGGCACTTGTTTGTGGAATTATTTTCTTCACAAATTGAATAAACCTCTATATATTTTAATGGGCATTCATTCCTAGGATGCCTCCTGGTGCATGTAGGGCAAAAGATGTCCAAAGCCTTCTTTGCTTCCTCTTGTTTTCTTTTGATATGCATGGCAAGAATCTACCTCATCTCACTCTTGAAATCTTCCAACCGATTCTCAAGTTCACTTCTAAGAGATGAGTTGGAAGACAAGGTACTGCTCTCAACATTTCTGTTTTCGGCCATTGGCTCTAGAGGAATGGGTTTCTTCTTCTTCTTCCCCTATAGGTTCTTCAAATATGTTTGGCTATTACCTAAAGGTGTTTCTTGATTGCAGCCACCAAAGAAGAGAGATGGTCGGTTGTGTGGAATAGTGGGGGTGTTGGGCAAACATTTTTCTGAATTATCTCTACTCCTACGAGGTATGAAAGGAAATCTATTTTTGGGTGATTTTTGTTTTTTTCTGCTTGTACCTGCAAAACTTAAATGGATTGAACAACCAATTGCAACTAACTGAAATAAACCTTGCTGAAAAGAAAATTGCAGAATTGAAATGAAAGCAAGAGATGACTAATCTACTTTGCTGAAATGAAATTGCAGAACTGAAATGAAAGCAGGAAATTCCTAATCTAAGCTTACTAAAATGAAATTGTAGAATTGAAATGAGAGCAGGAAATGTCTAATCTACGTTTGCTAAAATGAAATTGCAGAATTGAAACAACTACTCTACTTTTGCTTAAATAAACTACTTAGCATAATGTTGTAGTAGAAAAGAAAAGAAAAGAAATAATCACAAAATACTCTGACGCTTCCCTGACAATGGCACCAAAAAGAGTGGTGAGCTCTAGTATTGCAGCAATAATGCTGCAACTCCTAGGGCTCCCTTCTTTACTTTTATCAACCCGGTAGTTCATAACAAACTTGGAAGCGATGGTGTTGTATGCACAAGTACTAGCTCTCACTCTAGGTTGTCACTTGATCAACTAGTGCAAGTTCGTTAGGAGCTTAAGCCAACTTCTATGAGTTCTCATAAGAATCTTTTACTGTGATGGGAGAAAGCTAAATCTATAGAGGCTATTCTACTTGCAGAAAGAGAAGGAAAACTGAAAGGAAGTGCAAACCCTAATTTTGCAAGAAAAGAGATAGAAACTACTGAAATGGGTGTCATTGACTACTCAAAAGGTAAATTGCATTTATTAAATCTAATTTTGAAGATAAATGAGAGGGAATCATCTTTTTGTACTTTTGAGTACTTTTATGTGGAATTATTATGCTTATGGTTTGATTGGTTGTGATTGTGCAGAGGTTTGGTGGACAAGGAAGATGGAGTTGGCTTTTGCAGATGGTGAGGAAGGTGTAGAGAGGTCCTAAGAAGTCCCTAGTACCCTTCTGGAGACTTCCATTGTGATCATACTTCGAAAAATCCCTCGCACGAAATTCTACAGGAGGCTGCAGGGGATCTACAGGAGATTCTACAGGAGGAAGTTGAAAGTGGTTTTTGGAGGTTTGAAGGTGGAAGAATGATGGGAAAAGGGAAATGAAGGTTGGATGAAGGTGTTGAGGGGTCTAGGACTCTGTTAATGGAGATGGGAATGAAGGAGATGGTTGGATTTGTTCAAAAGGAAAGAAAGCAACTTTATGGAAAAATGCAGGAATTAGGGCAGATTAACGAAATATGGCGAAAGAGTGGGGAAAACTTTGAGAGATGAACTGGTACAGGTAGTGTTATGGAGGAATGATAAACTAGGATGTTCTACAAGGGAGTTGCACCCTTACTTCTCAAAACTTACCAAAGCAAAAATCGAAAAACAGAGTTTTGTCTATTTTAACCTAAAATTTGACCTAAAACCAGAGAAATGCCGAACAGTACTTCATGAGTATAAAATTATGCAAGAAAACCATGGTACATGAATAGGAAATGATCTAAGCATGTGAATCCAAACTAATATCAACTTCTCCAACTTGAAATATCACACTAGCAATTGCATTGGAAGAGTAAAGATTGTGTTTTCGGTGGCAATAGTAGTGCCTTGGCCTCAAATCATGGTCCCAAGGAGGGAGAAAGGAGATCAAGACCTGCTGGTAGTCTTTTTGGATCTTTTTCTGTTACTACAGCAAACTACCTAAGCAGCTTGAAGCAAGAACAACTATTATAACCATCAAAAGCAACCTAATTTAACAAAGCAAGTTTAACCTAAACAACCAAAATTATCTTATGAATGAAAGAAAAAGCATATAACTACACAAAGGAGGTGTTGGGCACTTAGGTTGGGCCCTAACCCAAGAACTTCATCCCTTTAGGAAAGATCAGTGCTAGTTCAAAACTGGATTCATCTTCATTGATCAAAAAATAATAGCAGTTACATCACAAAACTGTCTTCAAAAAGAGCTCGAAATGAGCTGAGTACAAGGCTACACAATAGTGCAAAAATATACTATGAAATGGATAAAATCTAACTAAAAAAACTGAGGCCCTAAGCCTTCTTATTTATACAAATAGGGACTTCCAACAGTCTTCCTAAAATCAAGGAACTCGGCTTCTCAGAACTAAAGATAAACAACAGTCCTACTTGACTTGCTGAGCTGCCCCTTGGAATCATCAATGTGGCCCTTTATGCTCCGATTTTCTGATGGAGAATTCGAGGTAAGGGTTCATAAATGAAGGGGATACCCTCCTAGAAATCCTCTTCCTTGTTTTTCCTCGAATTTGGCTGCCAAATGCTCATTAAACCTTTGATTTTGTCTCAAAATCGACCAAAAATCTGCATAAAGCACACATTAGACTTTTTGGCATAATAACTAACCCAATTCACTCTATTAGCATAAATATATTCAAACACATGTAATAAACTATGAGAATGGTAGATTAAGTCAAAATAAGAGGCAAAATGAGCCCATATAATTACCCATTTCTCGGCTCATCAGATTGCAATTGAAAAATGGCAAGCATTGGCTGGATTTTTGGTGGCTGACTCATCTGGGAGTGTAACTGAGCTGTATAGGTGGCATCAGCAAGTTCAGGGATCATGCAGTTGATCGTATCCGTGAGACACTTCATCGCCATTTGTTGATTGTGTGGTTTAACAAGGAAAAACCAGAACGTTTCCCATGTTAAGCTTTGAATGCCTCTGATCAATTTTTCCCTTTGCGTCAACTCTTGTTTCCACTTTTGTTCTAACAATTTTACTTTTGGGAGTTTGCCTAGAGAGCAGTCTGAAATTAGATTAGATAAATGCATATTGTTGTTGATTAATTCAATCAGATTATTTGTTGTTTTTCTGCACCTGGATGTAGCTCTCTCGGCTTTCATTAATTGAGATTCCCATTTGGAAAACAAGATTTCCTTATGTGACTCCTGTATTCTTGGAAGATTGGCAGCTTTTCCCTCTTTTGAATCTTGCCATAATAAAAAATTAGTTAATATTTCATCTGACTTATCTAATTCAAGCCTTGCATCCACTAACTTTTCAATCATAGATGCAGAAATATCCCATAAGGGGACAACCAATGATATATTATAACATAGAATATCCAATTGTTGGGACAAAGCCTTGGTTATTTCCAGGGCTTCAGTTCTATATTCATTTACTTGGGGATATCCTTTGAATCGCTCTATCTGATTTTTCATTTGTGCAATTTGCTCTTCTTTTGATTTCTTCTCCTGCTCGCTCAATAGTTGTAGTTTGCTCAATGCTTGAGACAACTCATGTTTTTTATGGATGGCGTGTTCTTCAATCCTCTACTTTTCATGTTTTAACTGCTCATTTAATTGTTCATTAAGCTACCTCTGTTCTATCAATTATTGTTCAAGCTGCTCTATTTTTTGTTGTCATTCAGCTAATTGTGCCTCTAGCTGAATGATTGCCTGGTCTTTTTCCTTTAACAGATGGCTAACCTCTGAAGCCTTATCCATTGTTGTTGTTGTATAAGCTTCGGCATACTGAGACAGTTTTGTTAAATATTTTGAGGGATCGACCTCTGCTTTCCATACCACATTCGTCATTTCTGCCTAGGGAGTTAAAAGAGGACTTTGATCAATTTTCCTCTTCTTCTTCTGTCTTTTAACTACAACCCTGTGCTTTTGACTATAGAAGACATCGAGTGGTGGTATTTCTTCAATTTGCAATACAATCTCATCAGTGGGATTTTCAGGAATAATCTCTGTATCATGCTAAAACTTGGGTGGGCTACTTGCTCCTACAATCAGAACTGTGTTGAAAACTGATTTCTGCACTATAGACACTTCTCGTGTAGTGAACCCTTGGGTTTTCTCGGGGTTACTGATGATTGAATCAAACTGTTCCCACTCGATTAATTTGGGATCAATATTAATATCTGTATCAAGGGTTTCACTAGCTGTTACCTGCTTCTTCTCCCTTTTTGGTGTCTTCTCTTTCTCAGGAATCTTTTCAATTTGAGGAGTCTGCTCAGTACTTTCCCTTTCACTATGGCCTTGTGGTTGTACCATAGAGGTTATATTTAATAAGTCTAGAGGAAGTGTTTCCAATCTCTGCACCCTGAGCCTATAGAATTATTCTAGTCCTTCTGCTCCCAATTTGATTTTGGCCATATGTTTGATGCGAGAAAATATTTCTTCTGAAGCAAACAAGTTGTCGTAGCTATCCTCCTCATTATCAAATTTGGCGATTTTGGCCTGAGCAATAACATTGTAGGCAATCGTCCTAGGATTGTACTGCCTTTTTGGGATAGTTGCGAGCTTTAATAGCTTTATTTTCTTAGCTTCCTTCTCTGCATGTTTGAAATCATGCAGAGTAAAAGCACCGTAACGAAGAGGAAATGTCGGCCACATGTGTTTTTTGGAATCCCTAAGATTCTTTGACAACCCTTCAACTATTATCTGATGTGCTAATTCTCTAGCCAACATTTTATCAGGGATATACAAGGGTAAGACATGTGGGCTGCAAGGTTGCCGAAAAGTCTTATGTAGGTGAATCGCTCTTCTCCAAACCAACTACCAATTGCAGTTAGGTCGACTAATGCTTCCTCGGATAACCTAGGGGTAGGCTTATTAAATATGGCACAATACACGGAAGGATAAAACCATGACAAATTTTTTACAGGTGGTTTTTATAATGGGCTTTCCATAACTCCTTATGAGAGATGTGAATAGGGTTGTGATCCTGGGGAGTCCATTTCAATCCGAGAATGGGGTATTTGGAATTAAAATAGATAATGTCATAATATAGGCACTCATGTAAAAGGGAGAGATCACCCGGGTAGACACACACCTATTTTTTCTATATTCAAGTATCTCAGTGGTCGTTTTATCAGACAGAATGTTTTCCCAATCCATGATATAGTCATTAATTGCAACCTCCATTAATGGGACCATATCTATAGAGAATTTAACATAATCATGGACTCTGAAGAGTCTACACATCATTGCACCTGCATAACAATAAGGACAAGCCAATGAATCTAGAGAGTACATACCTGGTGTTTCGTGCTTGTGCCTGGTCAGAAAATGTCTCCATTGTCTAACAGGGTCAGATTCAATGTCGTTTTCCTTGGCGAAAGCCTCCAAAAATGCTTTGTTATACTGCTTCTCTGGGTGAGGTAAATGATACATTTGTCTAAGTTCCTCTTCTCTAAACGACCTGAACACTTTTCCATCAGCTGTAAGGAATGTCCTGTCTATGGTTGAAATTCTTTCAACAATCCACCTGACCACATCATTATAGGGTAAAACTTTGGCATGCGCTGCTATTCTATGTAGATATGAGCAGGCCAATTCCTTAAGGGTATTCTCTGATTTGGTCTTGGAATCTATTGTTACTTCGTCTCTGAGTTATTCAGGCTCCTCTACTTCCAGCAAATTGTAGATACTCTCCTAGGATTCTTTGCCTAAACCGAGGCAGGTAGTATCAAATATCAATATTTTCTTATTTGGTTCTTCTTTGACTACGATAGGGGCCTTGGGTTTCTTCACCTTCTTTGTCATTTTCTCTAGATTCATCAACTCATAATTGCTCTGCACAGACAATGAAAAATGTAACAGAGAAATATACCTGCTCAAAGCTAATATGAAATGAAAAGAGTTATGGTAATTTAAGCATGATAGAAGAAATGTAATTAAGTATTACCACGGGAGAAATCCTCAAAGAACTCAATCTTAACTGCTAGATTAATGTCCTCCATAACCGCCAATCGTGATAAATAAATGTAATAATTACAACGTCGCATCGCACATATGCGTGATGGTCCTTTAAAGTGTATCTTTTGATTTTCCTAATCAGTGATCAACGATAAATCACATATCACAATCGGGAGATTCACTGGTAAGGTTTAATGTTTTTGGACTAATAGCCCTGATTGTGATAAAGGTAAGGAATATAATAAGGCGGAGGGATAATCAATGGACCGTTTGATTTATTGTTTTTTTTATTATTATTCCTTTTAAGATTTACCCCTATTAATAATACCTTTTGACAGTCTTTTCTTGAAACGTGCACCTTACTTTATGATATCGCAATCGGGGAATTCGAAAGGGCTTCCTCTATGTGTCACATGATATGTGTGATCGTCGATTTCGATTATGTTATCGGATCAGTGGTTTAATATAGACATTTGGGGATGCATCCTTGTTTAACTTTGCGATATGCGATCTCCGATCACATTATCGCATTAGAGATTTTCTTATGAGGTCTTTTTAAAGAAGGATATATCATATTATATCACATTTTAACAAAAGGTTTTGGATATTAGTTTTATCGCATCATCGCATCAGAGATTTTCTTATGAGGTCTTTTTAAAGAAGGATATATCATATTATATCACATTTTAACAAAAGGTTTTGGATATTAGTTTTATTGCATTGGACCTTTTGATAAGGATTTCCATGTGTCCTATGATTAATTCCAGGCAAGCGATTTTTACTAAATCATTGAATTTTAACTAAGTCTTAAAGAAGGACCTATTTCTATTTAAAGATTTTTATAAAAAATTTAGAAAATGGGGGGGGGGGGAGGGGGGGGCTCTGTTGTACACATAACAATTGGCTATTCACTGGAAAAAATAGTTATCTCTGAGAAAGTAATGCAATATTCTGGCTTTCTTAATTTGGAAACCTTTGAGTATAGAGAAAATAATCTAAGAACAATTAGATAATCATTAACTCTTAATATAATGAAAAAATGTTTCTGCAATTTCTTTCCCATCTTAAAAATAAAAACATTCTAAGTTTATTTAATCTTTGATTGGTTGATAAAGATAAAACAAGGAGACTTCTCCAACTTAGCTTATATAATGAATCTGTTCTCATAGGTAGAGTCTCTGCTACCAGCAAATGTTTATAGTCTCGACAGGGTTACCCTTTAACCATTCAATCATTCATTGTCCCATTCATCTCAAAGTACAACTTCTAAGAGTTAATCCAAAAAGATATGTTTACACATATTTTTTCCATTTTGTATTTTTCATCTTCTTTATTTCTTTTAAAAGATAAAAAGCCATTGTCCTGGTTTGGTGGCTAGCTGTTGACAATGCCATTCACTGGTTGTAATTGAACTGAACAAGTTGGCTCGTGATGAGACCCCTTGTCTTATAATTATAAGCCATTACCCTATTTTAATATGTAGTATTGGTAATGTCAGTTTAATCAGTTCCCTATGATCATGGTAAGCATGCTCGTAATGAGACCTCTTATCTTTTTTATCAAACATATTTTAAAATTACACTCTGAAAAATCATAAACTTTGTAGATGGGGTGAATGATTTACTCCTTAAGAGAATATGGATGACAATTTAAGAGTTGTAGATGCTAGGTTTGGATAAGTCTTTGCTTTTTACAGATAACCTCATTTGGGCTTTTAAAAACTTGGGATGATTTACAGTATTTTCAAGGTTTGTAAATATTTTACAAAAAAAAAAAGAGTTTTTAAGAGTTTTATTTTTATCTAACTCCCTAGAACTTCCTTCTTTTCCTTTAAGGCTTCCATCTATCAAAAGTAAATATTTACACTATTTTCTTTAAGCAACTTTCAAAACAACAAAGGCCAACAAAAGGCTATTTACAACCTTATTTCCTAACAAACAAACAAAATTACAAATTCAAACAAACACAACTGCAAATTGAATATTTACAAGAAGGTGTTACCTTCTTAGGTAAAGAATTTTTTCAATATAAGCCCATTGATAGGAAGAGAATCTCTCTTTCCTAATAGATCTTGCAATATGAATGTTGATGGGCCTATCTTCTCGATGATTTGAAATGGTCCTAGCTACATTTTCTGAAATTTAGTGTGTTTACCTTTATCTTTGTGCGCTTTGTCCCATTTCAAAACAACATCACTAATTTGTAAAAGTTTTGGGCCAGTAGAAATTGTATCAAAAGAAGACTTAATAACCTGTTGATGCTTTGCATGTGTAATTCTGGATTTTTCCCTTTCTTCTTCTAATTTAAGGATTTGATTATATCTCAATTGAATAGAAGATGAGGGATTTTCTTCAATAAACTGCACTAAGGCTAGATATGGGAGTGCTAAGTTTGTTGGTATGACAGCTTCCTTCCCATACACTAAATTGAATGGAGAAGTGTCTATTGAGGCCTTCTGTGTTATATGGTCTGCCCATAATGCAAATACCAAGGACTTGGGCCAATTCTTTTGATTTTGATCAACCGTTGTCTTAATGATCCTGATAAGATTTTTATTGGTTGATTCTTCTAAACCATTACCCTAAGGGTAGTAGTTTGCATAATATTTCAATTTAAATCCTCTTTTAATAGAAAATTTAAGTATGGTATTTCTAGAAAAATAAGATGCATTATCGAAAATGAGAGCATTAGGTACGCCAAACCTGGTAATGATGAATTGATCTATGAATTCAATACTTATCTCAGAGTTGGCTGCCTTCAAAGGAATTTCTTCTACCCACTTCGTAAAGTAATCCGTGGTTGTAAGGATATATCTATGATGCTTGGAGAAATGTGGAATAATCTCTCCAATGATATCCAGTCCCCATTGTTCAAATGGTTGTTCAATGTTGACTGGTTGCAAAGGAAAGCATGACTTTCTTTGTCTTCCACTGGCAGTTTAACATGTTCTGCATTTCCTTACATATTCATGGTCATCTTTGAATAACATGAGCCAATAATAACCAGCATGTATAATTTTGTGAATTGTTGTATCACCTCCAAAATGTCAACCTGCTAGACCATTATGTAATTCCTACAAGACCTTTTGCGCTTCAATTTTTTCAAGGCATCTTAACAAAACCGAATCATAGTTCCTTCTAAACAACACATCATCAATAATATTGAAGTGTTTCACTTTCAATCTTAAGGCACGTTTATTTTTGTATGAGAGATTAGAAAGAGTGTACCCATTTTTTAAATAAAATAACAAATCTGCATATTGAGATTTAGGGTTTGTGATGCTTATCTCATTGATTTCTTTGATAGGGTTTGAACCTTCATGTTCCTAAATGTTAGAAGCTCCTGTTAACAACCTGAAAAAACCTTGACCTTTGACAATTTTCACTGGTTTAATGTCCAAATCATATTCTTGTAATGTTGTAACCCAGTTGGCCCTCTTCTCTCCAATTTCCCTCTGTACTAGTAATTGTCTCACTACCGAAAATGGAACTATTACTTTTGTATGAGTTTTTAAGAGGAAAGGCCTAAAGTGTTTAATAGATTTAAACACAGCGAATACTTGCTTTTCTGCTTCAGAATAATTAAGCTTAGCACTTTGAATATTTGAACTGAAAAATGATATGGGTGCTTCCATGTTTTGATCATTAATTTGTGTCAACATGGCTGCATAAGAAGTATCGAATGTTAAAGTATATAAAATAAAATGATTCGAAAAATTTGGAGTGTTTAATGTAGGAGCACTTATGATTACCTATTTGATTGAATCAAAAGCTTTCTTTTCTTTATGCCCCCATTTGAACACTGAATTTTTCTTGATCATGGCCTGTAATGGTAAAACAATCTGTGAAAAATATGGAACAAACCTTTTTACAAAAATTATTTGGCCTAAAAAATGATTGCATTGATTTTTTATTGTGTGGAATTGGAATATCAAAAATCTCCTTGATCCTTTTTGGATCGATATAAATACCATGTTTTGAGACAATAAACCCCAAAAGTTTACCTTGATCAAGAGCAAAAAATGATTTCTTGGGATTTAATGAAATCCCATACCTTGTACAACATTCAAAGATTTTCTTCAAATCATGTAAATGATTTGCTCTTTTCTTGGAGAAGACAGTAGTGTCATCCAAATAGATAACAACTTATTTATTAATCAAACCCTTGAATTCTATATCCATTGCTCTCTGGAAGGTAGCTTCAACATTAATCAAACTGAAAGGCATTTTCTCGTAGGCATAAGTTCCCAACTTAGTTCTGAACGTAGTCTTGAGTCTATCATCTATATGCACCAATATTTGGTTATATCCAGAAAAGACATTAATTCAGAACTAGCTACTGAATGAAGAGTCGGTTCCATTGTTGGTAGTGGGAAGTTATCCTTTTGGCTAGCCTTATTAAGATTTCTGAAATCAATGCAAATTCTAATGTCACCATTCTTCTTTCTAGCAGGTACTAAGTTAGAAACCCATTTCGAATGTCTAACTAGGAAGATAATCTTAGCTTTCAAGAGTTTATTCAACTCGGCTTTAATCTGACTCTCTAGATTCAGATGTATTTTCCTCAGTTTTTGCTGCACAGGTTTCTCCTCAGAAATCATTGGAATTGTATGTTGTATGATAGAAGTATCATATGTTTTTAGGTCATCACAGTTCCAAGAGAAAACATTTTTATATCTATTTAATAGTCTGATAAAGGCAAATATTTCTTTTGAGGTAAGTCCCAATCCTAGATTAATATTTTGTGGTTTGGCCTTAGTGCCAAGATTTATTAATTCAAACCTCAAAGTAAAACTTTGAAGTTTTGAATTAGTAACTTGTTTAAACCTATCCCTGATGTCATAAAGATATTCAAGTTTGACTACTGATTTTGGTATGGAATTGTCCTCTGGCCTTTGTTTTATTTGGCAATCATGATCATCCTCCTCAATAATTTGGTCATCATAGGATTTATCAGAAGTTAAAAAATTCAATGTCTTCGTCATGATTAAATACCCGCCAATTGGTGACATTGTCTGGAATTGATGGTCTGAAAATCAATTCAACTGAAAACATATCGGGGCTATAATCCTCAAATGGGAGGAGCTTAGAAGAAACATTGGCTAACAAATCAATTGCGGCATTCTGAGATCTTGGAATGGGAGAAATATTAAATGCTAGAAAATGAGATATAATGTCTTGAACCAATGACTGATAATGCTTGAGATGTCCAGAAAGGAAATGACTAATATTCCTTACCTGCTTGATAACAATCTCAGAGTCACCGAATACTTTTAGATATTGTACTTTCAGGCCTATTGCTTTGTACAGTCCTTGAATCAATGCCTCATATTCAGCAGTATTATTTGTACACTCAAATTCTAGTCTACAGGATAACATAGTTTCTTCTCCCTCAAGACTAACTAAAATTCATCCTGCTCCCACACCGTCATTGGATTTTGAACCATGAAAATATAAAGACAAAAATACAGGCTTATCTACAGTTTTATCTACAATTTCTTTAGTGATAGTAACACACCTTGATGTATCTATATGAGAAAAAATTTCTATTTGTGATGTGCAACTATTGATAGAGAAAGGGGATAACCAAGCATTAAAATTACCAAAGAATGATTCAGCTGAGTAATTCTCAAGAATGTTATTATTGAAAGCTATGGGTTGATTTTCTTGCTCAACCATTACAGTATGGGTCATATGCTTCTCCTGATCGATCTTAATTTGATTTGGTTTCCCTTTATAGGGAAGCCACATATGAAACCAATCAGTAGAAATGTAACCATGAAGTTTCTCAGACCAATCCCTACTTAGAATTAACCCGTAAAACTCAGGGATGTCAGCAATCAATATATCAATTATCTTAACAACTCTAGGATCAGTTGATAACCTAATGGTGACTAAGTTTATCTCTCCTAATACTTGAACCTTAGTTCAATCTAACTGCACAATATGCACTGTATATTTTTGTGGCTCAATATTTAATTTTGAGCAAATCGAAGTTGAAATTATGTTTGATGAAGCCCCTGAATCTATTAAGCAATTATGCAAATTTCTATTGTAAATTTCATAGGTCAAGAGAAAAGGAGGGGTATGAGAATTAGATCTATCTCCAATCAAAACAGCATCAGTAGCTTCTACTCTATCAGATGGTGGCTCACCTATTCCATTAGCTTCCTTGGACAGTACAACATTTGGAAGAGGAGAAGAAGGTATTGCATTTAATTCTTTGAGTAGAAATTTTTGTTGATGTTTGAGCTTGCTAAGCTCAAATATAGAGATATTTGCTCTAATCTTCTTCATGTTTTCGATGATGTTGTAATCCATAGAGTCAGCAACTACCAATGTCTTGGATGATGAGGGTGGATTGGAAGATGATGGCTGATTTTGAGTAGGCACTATTGTAGATTTCTTTGTGGGAGCCTTATCTTTGGTAGTAGGACTCACATTTTTCTTCTTTTGAGTTGATTGAATAGGTTCTATAGCTACTTTACTCCTGGTACTTACTGGGAAAGCTTCCTGTTCATTTTCAGTATCTGAGTTGGACAAAATGAAGTCCCACATACCATGGCATTCAACAACCTCTTCTTTCTCAGTTTCCTCTGATGATAAGATTGTATCTTCATCTTCATTGTTATCTGAATCTGATTTTGCATTAGATATAGCATTAGGTGGTTTTGATTCATGTCTTTTGAAGTTCCTAAATGACTTCTTAGTGGAGGTCTCGACTACTTGTTTTTTAATTTCTACCATCTCATTTGACATGGTCTTTAAGACCTTTTGCAGACCCTCCATATCATATGGATCTTTAGCCACTTTCTTCTTCAAATCATTTTTAAAAGTAACTTTTTTAGATTTTCGCTCTTCAAGAGTGGTTTTCTTCTCTAAAGTGATGATACGTTTCTCAACATCAATTGATTTTTTCATATTCTCTGCTAAAGTGGGCTTTGCAACTCTGTCAACAAAGATTGCTATATTCAAAGGCAAGGCATAAATGTACCATTCACTTCGGACCTCTTCACTAGGTTTATATGTAGCAGGAATCTTATTTAAGAGCTTATTAAATCATGAGTTGAAATCTTTGATAGGTTCTCTTGATTCAATTTTAAGATTTGAGAGATCAATTGTTAATGTCGTTATAGACCTATCATCACCGAATTTAGTCAAGAACTGTTCTTGGAAAGTATTTCAACTAGTAATGGATCTTGCTGGTAATGAAAAATTCCAGGACCCAACTACTACTTGTAAGGTATATGGGAAAAGCCTAACAACAACATCTTCTTTAGTAACTCCATTTAAGTTTATTGACAACATAAAGTTATTTATGTGTTCTTCTGCCAGTATGCCTATATCTGGGTTAAATTTTGGCAGCCATTTTTCGAGATGAGCCAGCAATTGACTCAAGGGTGTAGGCATTGTGACTGCTCCTAGATTTTTCCATGGTCTCTATGCCATTGTTGAGCTACTAATAGAGGAAAGTGCAGATGAAGTTATAATTGGTTGGGAAGACGATGTTGAAGTTCCAGTACCCTATTGAACAACAATATGGAGTTGGGGAGTGGATGGTTGACTTTGCAATGGACTAGATGAAATGGATAATGATGATGAAAGAGTCTCACTATTAGACTCTTTAGGTATATTCCTTGCTCCTTTCCTTTTAGGCATAGGAAATTCTGTTGGTTCAATACCAAGCTTTTTACTCTGTAATCCTCTAAGAGGATGAGAAGGAATGTATTGCGAAGTCACACTGCCTTGAGATAACTTAGAATTCTATGGTGATATTGAAAATATTTGAAGTTTATGAATCAAAGACTGAACTTCAGGAGATTCAACAGTGGATTTTTCTGATAAATTGAGGTTTTCAGCAGTGGTTGTTTTCTCAACTTCTCTCTTAGAAATTGGTGATTTAGAATGTGAGGAAGAAGTCGGGGGAGATGTTGAGGGAGATTTACTCTAAGAATGGGCTATGGATTTGGATTTGCTCACCATTCACATTTCATGCCCTCCTTCTAGCACCAAAAATGTTTGGGAATACTTTCACAAGTTGCAAAAGTGAAAATCTCATAAAAGCCTTCTTTGTCAAAAATCAGAATTCTGCCCCAGTCTTTTATAAAAAATATATATCAGAAGTACAGTAGTGCAACCTTTGATTTAAGTCTTAGTACAAAATTGCGGACCCTTTCTAAAAACATGAAAGTGTCTTTAAATACTACAAATAACAACAAACTATGAAAGAAAGTTGATATGCGTTGGTATAACTAAAAACACATAAATCTGGGATTTATTCTGAAAATAGCAGTGTTGGGCGGTCGAATGGATTCATTGTATCGACTTATCTTCTTGTGATTTCAATTGAAAAATGGCAAGCATTGGCTGGATTTCTAGTGGCTGACTCATCCAGGAGTGTAGCTGAGCTGTATAGGTGGCATCGGCAAGTTCGGGGATCATGCAGTTGATTGCATCTGTGAGACACTTCATCGCCATTTGCTGACTGTGTGGTTTAACAAGGAAAAACCAAAACATTTCCCATGTTATGCTTTGAATGCCTCTAATCAATTTTTCCCTTTGCGTCAACTCTTGTGTCCACTTTTGTTATAACAATTTTACTTTTGGGAGTTTTCTTGGAGAGCAGTCTAAAATTAGATTAGATAAATGCATATTGTTGTTGATTAATTCAATCAAATTATTTGTTGTTGTTTTTCACTTGGATGTAGCTCTCTCAACTTTCATTAATTGAGATTTCCATTCAGAAAACAAGATTTCCTTATGTGACTCCTGTATTCTTGGCAGATTGGCAGCTTTTCCCTCTTTTGAATCTTTCCATGATAGAAAATTAGTTAATCTTTCATCTGCCTTATCTAATTCAAGCCTTGCATCCACTGATTTTTCAATCATAGATGCAGAAATATCACATAAGGGGATGGCCAATGATATATTATGACATAGAATATCCGATTGATGGGACAAAGCCTTGGTTATTTCTAGGGATTCAGTTCTGAATTCATTTACCTGGGGATATTCTTTGGATTGCTCTATCTGATCTTTCATTTGTGCGATTTGCTCTTCTTTTGATTTCTTCTCCTGCTCACTCAATAGTTGTAGTTTGCTCAATTTGTGAGACAACTCATGTTGTTTATGGATGGCCTATTCTTCAATCCTCTGCTTTTCATGTTTTAACTACTCATTTAATTGTTCATTAAGTTGCCTCTGTTCTATCAACTGTTGTTCAAGCTGCTCTATTTTTTGTTGTCATTCTGTCGATTGTGCCTCTAGCTGAATGATTTCCTGGTCTTTTTCCTTTAACAGATGGCTAACCTCTGAAGCCTTATGCATTTTCGTTGTTGTATAAGCTCTGACATACAGTTGAGACAGTTTTGTTAAATCTTTTGAGGGATCGACCTCTGCTTTCCATACCACATTCATCATTTCTGCCTAGGGAGTTAAAAGAGGACTTTGATCAATTTTCCTCTTCTTCTTTTGTCTTTTAACTACAACCCTATGCTTTAGACTATAGAAGACATCGAGTGGTGGTATTTCTTCAATTTGCAATACAATCTCATCAGTGGGTTTTTCAGGAATAATCTCTGTATCATGCTGAAACTTGGGTGGGCCGCTGGTTCCTACAATCAGAACTGTGTTGAAAACTAATTTCTGCACTGTAGACACTTTTGGTGTAGAAAACCCTTGAGTTTTCTCGGGGTTACTGATGATTGAATCAAGCTGTTCCCACTCCTTGATTAATTTGGGATCAATATTAATATCTGTATCAAGGGTTTGACTAGCTATTATTGGATTCTTCTCCCTTTTTGGTGTCTTCCCTTTCTCGGGAATATTTTCAATTTCAGGAGCCTGCTCAGTAATTTTCTTGTCACTCTGGCCTTGTGGTTGTACCATAGAGGTTATATTTAATAAGTCTAGAGGAAGTGTTTCTAATCTCTACGTCTTGAGCCTATAGAATTCCTCTAGTCCTTCTGCTCCCAATTTGATTTTGGCCATATCTTTGACCCGAGAAAATATTTCTTCTGAAACAAACAAGTCGTCGTAGCTATCCTCCTCATGATCAAATCTGGTGATTTTGGCTTGAGTAGTAACGTTTTAGGCAACCGATCTTGGATCGTACTACCTTTTTGGGATAGTTGCAAGCTTTAATAGATTTATTTTCTTGGCTCCTTCTCTGCATGCTTGAAATCATGCAGAGTAAAAGCACTGCAATGAAGAGGAAATGTCGGCCACATGTGTTTTTTGGAATCCCTAAGCGTCCTCAATATCCCTTCAACTATTATCTGTTGTGCTAATTATCTGGTCAGTAGTTTATCAGGGATATACAAGGGTAAGACATGTGGGTTGGCAAGGCTATCAAAAAGTCTTATGTAGGTGAATCTCTCTTCTCCAAATCAACTACCAATTGCAGTTAGGTCGACTAATGCTTCCTCAGATAACCTAGGAGCAGGATTATTAAATATGGCATAATACACGGGAAGGATAAAACCATGAAAAATTCTATACAGGTGGCTTTTATAATGGGCTTTCCATAACTCCTTATGATATATGTGAATGGAATTGGGATCCTCGGGAGTCCATTTCCATCCGAGAATGGGGTATTCAGAATTAAAACAGATAGTGTCCATAATATAGGCTCTCATGGAAAAGGGAGGTATCACCTGGGTAGACACACCTATTTTTTCTATATTCAAGTATCTCAGTGGCCATTTTATCAGACAGAATGTTTGCCCAGTCCATGATATAGCCATTAATTGCAGCCTCCATTAATGGGACCATATCTATAAAGAATTTAGCATAATCACGGACTCCGAAGAGTCGGCACATCATTGCACCAGCATAACAATAAGGACAGGCCAATGAATCTACAGAGTACACACCCAATGTTCTGTGCTTGTGCTTGGTCATAAAATGCCTCCATTATCTGATAGGGTTAGATTCAATGTTATTTTCCTTGGCGAAAGCCTCCAAAAACGCTTTGTTATACCACTTCTTTGGTTGAGGTAAATGATACACTTGTCTAAGGTCCTCTGCTCTAAACGACCCAAACACTTTTCCATTAGCTATAGAGAATGTACTGTTTGTGGTCGCAATGCTTTCAAAAATCCACTTGACCACATCATTATAGGGTAAAACCTTGGCATGCGTTGCTATTCTATGTAGATATGAGCAGGCCAATTCCTTAGGAGTATTCTTTAATTTGGTCTTGGAATCTGTTGTTGCTTCTTCTTTTAGTTCTTCAAACTCCTCTGCTTCCAGTAAATTGTAGATACTCTCCAAGGATGCTTTGCCAAAACCGAGGTAGGTAGTATCAAATATCAATCCTTTCTTACTTGGTTCTTCTTTGGCTACAACAGGGGCCTTGGGTTTCTTCAACTTCTTTGTCATTTTCTCTGGATTCATCAGCTCAGAATTTCTCTGCATAGACAATGAAAAACATAATAGAGAAATATACCCGCTCAAAGCTAATATGAAATGAAAAGATTTATGGTACTTTATGCATGATAAACGAAATGTAATTAAGTATTACCACAGGATAAATCCTCAAAGAACTCAATCTTAACTGTTAGATTAATGTCCTCCATAACCGTCAATCATGCTAAATAAATGTAATAATTACAACGTCGCATCGCACATATGCGTAATGGTCCTTTAAAGTGTATCTTTTGATTTTCCCAATCAGTGATCAATAATAAATCGCATATCGCAATCGGGAGATTCATCGGTAGGGCTTAATGTTTTTGGACTAATAGCCCCGATTGCGATAAAAGTAAGAAATATAATAAGGCAGAGGGATAATCAGTGGACCATTTGATTTATTGCTTTTTCGTTTATTATTCCTTTTAATATTTACGCCAGCTAATAATACCTTTTGATGACCTTTTCTTGAAACGTGCATCTTACTTTATGATATCGCAATCAAGGAATTCAAAAGGGCTTCCGCTATGTGTCACATGATATGTGCAATCGCCGATTGTGATTATGTTATCAGATCAGAGGTTTAGTATAGACCTTTTGTGATGCATCTTTGTTCAAATTTGCAATATGCGATCTCTAATCGCATTATCACATCGAAGATTTGCTTATGCGGTCTTTTCAAAGAAGGATATATCATATTATATCACATTTTAACAAAAGGTTTTGGATATTAGTTTTAACACATCAGACCTTTTGATAAGGATTTCCATGTGTCATATGATTAATTCCAGGCAAGCGATTTTTATTGAATCATTGAATTTTAACTAAGTCCTAAAAAGGGACTCATTTCTATTTAAAGGTTTTTATAAAAAATTTAGAAATGGGGGGGTTGTTGTATAGCACAACATGCTCTTACATAAAAAATATGAATTCTAAAGAGGCTTTAAACCTCCTTATTTATACAACTGAAGTCTCCAACAACTTCCTTAGATCTAGGGAGACTTGGCTCCTAAACTCAAGATGAACTGGTTCCTAACTATCATTGGCTCGATTGCCAATTATCTCCATGACTCGACTGCTTGCAACTCTGAGCTAGTGTGATTTGATTGAGGGATATTTGAATGAGTGAGGAAGATCCATCTCCTATAATCTCTCCTTCTTATCTCATTCGAGTTCCTATACCTTAATTAGCAAAAATTTCCATGATTTTCTCCCAAAAACCTGCAATCAATGCACAATAGACCATTAAACATAACATCTTACTTTTACTTATCTTCTTAAGAAAAATATAGTTAAAACATGTAAGGAATTATGAGAAGAATTGATTTTAGTAAGCTTGGAGTTGTATTAAGGTCCATATAGTTACCTAATGATGAGGCTCATCAAGCCCTCCTATCAGGTGTATCCAAGGATCTGCCACCTCTCACTATATCATCTCTATCCATCTTGTACCCTTTCTGAGACTTGCTTCCACCTGCACCATTAGTATTTTCTTTTTCTCCATGACTGATCCCCAGCTATCCCTTCTTCTACAAGTATGAAATACTCTAGAGGATGACTGCATTAATCTCATATTTCATCTTTTGAGTTTTCATAAGCCTTTCCTATGCCTCAATCAGCCTCTCATTGTCTCTCTTTCAACTCATGATTTCATCCTTCAAACTTCTCAAAGTTTCTGCTAAACCAAGAGAATGTTCCTCTCCCTACTTCTCAATTGATCTCTGCCATCCTACTAATGTCTCTTCAGGCCTGTATGGAGATTCATATGAACTATACTCAACTATTATTCTCTTCATATCTTGGCCTTCCATTTCTTTTAATAAGCCATTGTTAGTTATGTAAAACATCATCAAAATCATACCTCAAGGTATCTTAGAGGAGGTTATTACACCTACAAAGGCCAATCTAGATTACCATGATACAATATCACAAACCTGCCATCTTATACATGGATATCACAAGGTTACACAACATTTTGTCATTTTCCTTGTACTCCCTGTTCCTTGATCCCGGAGGACCTATACATTGAACCCCGCATGTTTTGTCTTCATGAAGAAACTCCCATTATGTCCCTCTTCATGAGCAGATCATTTTCATTTTGCACTATTTCCCCTGAAACTTCTGTTTTGCCCAATTTACAAGATCGGCGCTAATTACCATTGTCTCACCCACATCGATGTTTAAATATTAGCATTGTTCCCCAAGATGATCGATGTGACTGAGCTGTGCTCCTGTCATGTCAGTCCTATTATGGAAAAAATGTTAAATTAGAGCTGAATCTTCCATCTCTAGAAGCTCTGTAATGAAAGTCTGGTAAATGGTTTTGCGGGATGGGGTCGAGGATGATAGTTTGGGCTCCTTTCCCCTTTAATGATGGAACTACTTCAAGGGATAAGTCCTTCTCCCATGAGAATAGGATCCATCTCCAATCTAGCTTTCCTATATAAACCTCCTTTCTTCCCAAGCACAAACTAGAGTGTGAAAATCAAAGTTAGAGTTTTGGTTGAGTGTGAGTATACTATTTTAGACAAGCAAGCTATTACTAGTTGTAGCCATCTAGTTGTGTGAGGGAGAATTGTGTTTGGTTTGGAGTGAAGCCTTACGAGGACATCATCAAGCAGGATAAGCGAACAAGAGGTAGGCCCTCTTGATTAATTCTAACCTAAGGAAATCTTCCATAGAATGTATCTATTGTGGCTAAACCCATTATCGAGCTAGAAGAATTTGTTTGTGTTTGCACTTATAATTTTACTTCACCAATTTGTATCGAGCTAGAAGAATTTGTTTGTGTTTGCACTTATAATTTTACTTCACCACAAATTGGTGACTCCACTGGAGAGATCCCATCCTTTTGTTTGTTTTTGATTTCATGATTTCATGAGAACTTTTCTAGTTTCACATTTTCCCTTTGGTTATGTTTCTTTTCTCCTGCTTATTGACCTAAGTCTAAAATCCATAGTAGCAGATTTGGTCCTTGTTCTGAATTTTTTTTATTTTTTCTTAATTTCCTTGGACAACATGTTTAATCGGTTGACAGTCGCGTTGATCAATGAAAATTGCAGAGGAACAGTTGTGTCGATCAACACAAATTGTGGAGGAATAGTCACACCAACCCACCTCTAGTGCTTGTTGTCAGTTAGGCAGTCGCGTCGATCCCTGTAAGTGAAGATTAGGGCTAGACCCCAACCTTGGCCAGTGTGTTTTGCTCATGTGTTTTTGACCCTGTGAGCATTTCGATTGTTTTCTCCATGATTAGAAAGCTACTTTTCATTTGGTTTTTTCTTGCTTGTAGGCTTGTCATCTTGTTGTTTGATTGATCGAGCCATTGAAGTGGTTGGAAACACTAGGACATCTAGTTAGTCATCCATTCAGTAGCTTGTGGACTCATCAAGTTTGGTTCTATGTGTGTTTCATCCTTGCATTTTTTTTTGGTCCCTCTTACGACTTTGACCTCTTTTTGCACAATTTTGAAAAAACAATTGTTTACTAGTTTGAACATCTTTTTCCGGCACATATTACATTGTCGGTCTTGTGTTTGGTAAGGTCAGTGTTTCATTGATCTGAATGAAATTCTCTTTTCATGTTTGCATCTTCTTGAAGAGCTCATAGTCTCGAAAAAAATTTCATTGAAATATTGTATGTGAAAATCCTGTTTCGTTGTTTCATGAGAAAATATGAAATTCTAGCTTGTTGCATCATCATGATTCGCATCTCTCAAAAACTAGAATTGCATCATCATTTGAAAAGGAAGAGAATCTTTTTCATTTCAAAAGGACTGATAGATAAGTCCTTGTTAGGAAAGTAGGAATTGGAATACTTTTTTCATTAGTTTATTGTTGAAAAAGTGAAGTAGTGAAAGATCACTTCGTTTTCAGTTGCTTGATTGTTTTCATTTGATTGAGTAGTTTCTACCCTATCTAGTGTAGGCATTTCATCGAATTGAAAGGGTCTTGTCTCATTTAGTTTCATTTTAGGTTTTTTGAGTAGCACCACTAAGAATTGAAAACTAAAACTTAACTCAAGATCAACTCTAAAATGAATTCAACTAACCTAAGGCACATTTGACATTGATGATCACATCTAGAAGGTCTAGGCTAGAGACGTGTTCTGATGTCTGTAAACCTAGCAGCTATCGTTAGTTTTGGCATTAGACAATGCTAGCATAGATTTGTGCTCCCCGTATCATCATGTATATAATGGGAGACCCCACTAGACTGCAATCCTTTTATCCTTAGGAAGTCGATTCGGCTGCCTTGTGAATGTGATACACCGAACACAACATTCGGGGAGATTTCCTGCTCATACCTCTTGGTTCGCCAACAGGTATTTTGTAGTTCACAGTTGCCTGGTAATCCTGTTTACCTATATCATCCATAGTAGTCATTTGATCTTTTTTAATCATTAAACTTAAAATATCATCTTTGTTTCTTTCTCGACTTTAAAAAAATGAAAGAACATCAGTCATTTATGCATCTTAAATAATTGATTACCCACGATCCAAAACATCCTGTTAGATATTTGACCAAATCGTGAGTTCCCTTAAAAGGACATTTTGAAGCCTTGAAGTTATTTGTTCTATCGACTAAGACAAGGTCATCGTGTTTGAACCATTTGGTTCACCCATTTCCTCTTCCTCTCCTTCGTTTGAAAGATTGTCCGAGGAGCTACTTCCTGAGTTATCAGAACCATTTGAGGACCAAAATGTTGAACTCGCAATTGTTTTGAGTGTTCAACCATTATCATCTTGTCCTCTTCCTACTTTTGATTCAGGGTCCTCTGTTGATCTTGACCCAAAATCTCTAGATAATATCGTTCAAACTCCAAAGAACTCACCGACCACTGACGATCAGCTTGGACTCGTTATCTATCCTTCAAACCCTCTATTTAACGTTGTTGAGATATCACCATAGTGCCCTTATAGTCCGTACAATTAACCGGGTGTTCCTTTAGAACTATCCCTCAGTACAGGTTCAGTTGTTTGTCATCGTTTTTTCATACATGGAACCTAAAAGCGATGCTCCAATCACCTCTCCCAATGAGTCCAAAGTCTCAACTCCACACACTATTGAGGGGGGAGAATTGTAGTTGCAGTTCCCTCCCGAGGGTTTCCCTTATTCAGAAGGTATTCCGCCAGCCTGCCACCTAGCTATGTGTCTTTAGGGCACTTAGTTTCAAGCACATCTAGTGCCTCATCACTCTACCATAATTATGTTTGGGCGTTAGGAGTCAAGCCTATGTCAGGTCCATTCGTCATGAACACGAATTCCCAACTAGTTGTTACTTCAGTCTCGGTGCAACCCATAGTCCTAAACACTCTTGTATCATCAATCCCAGTTATACGTCAGTCACAATCGGTGGTTTCAAAGATTGTCTCTGCCAGTTCTTTTGTCTCGTTAGTCAGTGGCCAGATTGTGCCACCACCTTGGGGGTAGAATCTGATTGTCTCTATGGTGTTAGGTGCCACTAATGTGAGCGGCTCACAAGCTCACATGCTTGGTATAAACTAGCCCTCTCCTGGTATTATTTACAACCTTTTTTACCCTACTGGATCAAGCAATGTCCAGTACCAATAGGTTCAGAATCTTGGTGGTCCATCTGGACTGAGCAATGTTCAATATCAGCAGCTCTATGGGGCTTAGGTCCAATACCAAAATCCTTGTGTTCCATACAATTCTTAAGGATTGGTTAATCAACATTACGCCATCCCATCTGGGCAGTACATCTAGCCTGGCTATGGCCATATTCAATTCGGTAATTTCTCGGGCACTGTTCAAGTACCCTTGCAACAATAAGGACAAATTTTGCAACAACTAGGGCAACCTTTGTTCCCACAAGGGAAACCTTTTTTATAGCAAGGGTTTTCCACACAACAACAAGAGTAGATTATCCTGTAGCAAGGTCACCTGCAACAACCGCAAGGTCAGTCCTTTCAATAGTTACAATAGGTCGTGCAGTAGCAGATGCAATATGCTTTGCTTACCTCTCAACCCATACCCTCTTAGGGCCAACCTCTGCAAACCTAGGGACAAATTTTGCAACCGAAAGGTCAACAAAACCAACCTGGGCAGCAACAACCCTTGTATACCTATCAACAAGGGAAACCCTTGCAGGGATAGGTTCAAGGTCAAGTCCTATAGCAACAGGTATAAAATCCTCTTGTCCAGGGCCAACAGGATCATAATCCTGAGAGCCAAGGGCACCAAGTACCAAATCCCTATGTCCAAGGGCAACAAGCTTATCAACCTTATGCTCAAGGACTACAGGTCTAGAACCCTCTTGTTCAGGGACAACAGGCCCAACATCCCTATGTTCGAAGACAACAGGTCCCATACCCATACGTCCAAGGTCAACATGCTTAGCAGCCTTTTAATCCATACGTTGCTCATTAGCGACCTGTGCATTGACAGTTTCAAGGTATAAAAGGTATGAATCCTCCCTTTGGTCAAGGTAATCTACAATGGGGATAGCCTCAGATACCATATGGACAAAACTGCCCATTGTAGGGTCAAAATCCTTACCAGCAGGGATGGGCTCATCCTTATGGGCCCGCCTATCGACCTTCCATGCCTTTTAACACTCAATCAACTTTCTTGGCTACACTTGAGTTGACAGATGTATCGTGTCTTATGAATGATCTGATTCTTCATTCGTTGTACTAGCCTCCGGTGCCATCCAAGATACCAAGTGATTGCCCCAAGTTCGATGGAAAATCTAAAGAAGATCCTCAAGACCATGTGATGACATATCACCTCTGGTGCTCGTCGAACTCATATGTGGACAATTCCATTCATCTTCATCTTTTCCAGTGAACCCTCACGGGTGCCGCGACAAAATCGTACATCGAGCTACCTCAAAGTACTTTTCATGACTTCAATTCATCAGCCATGGCCTTTCTCATGCATTTTTAGCTGTTGGTTCGTTATGAAACGGGCACCTATCTGCTCACATCACTTAAGAAAGACACCGTGATGCACATCTCTGATCATATCCATGAATGGAGATGTATACATTGACCGATCAAGTTCGAGATAGTTGATCAGCTGCTCACTGAATGGTTTACCAAATCATTCGTATCACCAATTGCCCGTGATATAGCCATGGGTGGATGCGTCACTAAAGAGCAAGCCATCGCTCGTGCCTAGTACTTGGACTTGGTCTACTCTCAATCTGGAACCTTATATGATTATTACATAATTCTCTATGGCCATCATCTGATCTCGTGTCATCAAAGTCACCTGTTGTTCCTCCCGTTGATGGAGTTATTGGTTCAGTATCCCGGGCCCCTGCCAAAACTTCTTCCAAACAGAAGTCGGTCTTGAATACTGCTCCCAACAGTTCATCTAAAAACCTTATAGTCCCTGGTAAAATCTCAGAGGTCCATGCTGTCCAGTCTACCGCAGTGGACAAATCCTCAAAATGAAAAAAGAAAAGCAAAGGAAAAGCTAAATCTGATGCCTCGAAACAGGGTCCTCACAAATCATCTGTTAGCGAATCCTCGCAACGGAAACCCAAGTATCCATGTCTCATCTATGAGGAGGATCACTATACTAAGGATTGTCCACGACGATCTGAAGCTAGTAATTTGCTCAAAGGGACCCATGTTGTCCTTAAAGAGCCTTTTTCATCTTAGCAGGCTTAGATGGTAGACCAACCCCGATCTGCTTCCTCTGGATCTCAAGTTCTCATGATGACCATACCCATTAATGTGGCTACCCAATCAAAGGATTGTCAAACTCCAGCTCCCACAACAGGGAAAGAAAAAGAAGCTCCACCTTTTCCTTCTACCCCGAGTTCTGGCCCTCTACAAATCGAGCACCCTAACCCTGATTCTGTTACATGGCCACCCTCTCGAGGTGTGCTACGGAAATCCTCATATAATCACAATGCCCGAGCCTCTCAGCATTACAATATTATTGAAGATTTGGCTCAGGGGCCGTCAGCTATGTCATCTCTCGAGGTACTCCAAAGCTGTCCATCGTAGCGAAAATATTTGTTGTCAACTATTAGGGGCATTGTTCCCACCAATTCTAATTTGATCTGTTTCGATCTAGAGAACCATGTTCCAAGACTCTCTCATCAGATTGCCTTTCTTATTCAGGTAATCATTAATGAAAATACCATCCACTGCACTGTCATCGATGAAGGTGATTCTATCTGCATCATCTCAACTGCGTGCTAGAAAGATATTGGTTCCCCTGCACTGAACCAGTCTTCGAACACATTGGAAGCTTTCAATGGGTGCGATTCGCAACCCTTCGATGTCTTACCCAATCTTTACATCATCCTGGAAGTCAAGACAGTGCAAGTCAAAGTAGAGATTATTGACGCCAATCTCAATTATAATTTTCTACTTGGCCGAAGTTGGACTCATGCCATGCATGCTGTGGCCTCCTCTTTGATTTGTGTGATATTTTTCCCCATCAAGGGAGGATTGTCATTATTGATCAACTATCTCTCTTTACCTCTTCTTTGTCTGATGGCAACATTTCGTATGTCAATCACTCTGGTGCTCCCTTTGAGAGTGTGGGGGCAGGTCTCTTCCAAGATTCCACCTTAATGGGGATTTTTCCACTCCCACCTCCTCATGTTGCCTCCGTCAACATGATCTCAGTCTAGTTGATGCTTGGGGCGACAACATGCCACTTAGTCCCACCAAAGTCAATTACGTGGAAATTATTTCGTCTGCAAACTCTGCATCCTTTGATTCTCATATCTCGAAGACCTCTCTCGATATGTATTCTCAATCCCCCTAGCTTGGTGCTTTGGAATCATTCGATCCCTTAGCCGATAAATTCCTTGTTGATGAAGGTATCATGGAAATCATGTCTCTTGAGGAACAACCATGGATGGATACCCATCATCGCTCCTCATTCATGCCTCACCTGACAACCATGTCTGCCTCTTTCGAAGTGTCCTCTTCTTCATTTCCACCACCGACTGTTACTCATGACGTATGGTCAGAAGGAAATTTGGGTTATATTACCCAAACGATGCCGAATGACATTTCTATCAAACCCGGTGTCGTTGAACACATTCATATCGAGGTATCTTGTTCTCTAGATGAGATCAAGACATCTACACATATTTTTCAAGAATTTCATGATGTGTTTGCATGGTCTTATGAAGAAATTCCTGGCATTGATCCAAGCATTATGGTGCATGAAATACCAACGTATCTGAATGCGAAACTCGTTCGCCAATGACTTTGTCCAGTGCCCCCTAGAAAGGTCGCTGCTATTAAGGGCGAAGTCAAAAAGATTCTCAAAGCTGAGTTCATTTATCCCATTCCCCTTACAGACTGGGTGTCCAATATTTTCTCAGTGACTAAAAAACAAGGCACAATCCACGTTTGCGTGGATTATCAAGATCTTAATCATGTTTGTCCTAAAGACAACTATCCTACTCCCTTCATTGATGAAATCATTGATGAATGTGTCAGGAGCGAGATCTTTTCCTTCATGGATGATTTTTCTGGTTATAACCAGATCAATATCGCACCGGCTGACCAAGAGAAGACAACCTTTATCTTCCCATGGGGTATGTTCACGTACAAGAAGATCCCTTTCGGCCTCAAGAATGTCAGGGCCACATTTCAAAAAGCAATGTCCTATGCATTTCATTATATTCATAACATTTTCCAACCTTACTTGGATGACCTTCCTGCCCATTCTCGTAAGTGATGAGATCACCCAAACCACCTTCGACAAATTTTTCTACACTGCAGACACTATAACATCCGGTTAAATCCACACAAATATGTTTTCTGCGTGGAATTAGGACGAATCCTTAGCTTCATCGTTTCCAAGGATGCGATCCCACTAGATCCGCCAAAAGTCGAGGTCATTATGAACTTACCCCCTCCATGTTCACTGCACCAACTCTAAGGCCTCCAGGGAAAGGCCAATTTTCTTCATCGTTTTATACCCAACTATGCCGGGCTAGCTATAGGATTTACCCAGTTGCTCAAATAAGGAACACCCTTTGCATGGGACAAGATAGCCCAAAAATATTTTGATGATCTTAAGGTTATCCTCATAAATGCTCCTCTGTTGCATCCACCAGACTATTATCGAGATTACTTCCTTTACCTAGCCACATCCCCTAGCACCATAGCTATGGTGTTGTTCAAGACGACGAAGAAGGTGCTAAACACATGATCTACTACTTGAGTCGAAATCTCCTCAACACCGAAACATGTTATGCGCATGTCGAGAAGTTAGCTTTGGCCATCGTCCAGGTTGTTCAACATTTTCAGCATTATATTCTCTTATGAACAACTATAATGATTTTTGAATGCAACCCTATGACCTACATCCTGACTCGTTAGTTGTTGGGGGCAAATATTTTAAATGGATCGTTATCCTATAAGAATTCGATTTGGTCTTCACTACGGCCAAATCTAAGAATTCATTGGTTATTTTTTAATTGATTTGTTCCCTTCCCTCCAAAGCTCTCCCTGCTAGTGTAGATGAACAACTCCCAGATGAGACCCTTTTCCTGATTAGCACCCTTGATCCATGGTACGGTGATATCATCGTGTATCTCCAAACCTCCATGTTTCGGTCCGTGTTAACCAAAGATGGTCGCCAAAGGATTCGGCATCATTCTCAACCCTACCGCATTATTGGTGATACCTTATACCGTGTTGGTGTCAATTTTTTTCTTCATCGATGCCTCACGAGTGAGGAAGCTGAAAGAGTTCTTAGTGATTGCCACTCTGGGGCATGTGGTGGTCATATGTCTAGTTATGCTACAACTCAGAAAATCCTTCTCACTGGTTATTTCTGGCTGTCCATCTTCAATGACTGCATTCTTGTTATTCGCAAGTGTCACGAATGTCAAATCTACCAATGCAATATGCATGTCCCACACACTCACCTACACCCCGTCATTACCATTGGTCCCTTTTCCAAATGGGGCATCGATTTTATAACATGTAACCCTCCTTTGGCCGGGGGGGGGCATGGCTACATTATCATTGTTGCAGATTACTTCACCAAATGGGCCGAAGCAATGCTTAACCATGTTATTTCCAAGTTCAACGTACCCTAACACATTGTCACAAATCATGGCTCCCATTTCAGAGATTACATGATGGCAGAACTGACATCTATATTGGGCTTGCACCACGATGGCTCGAACCCATACTACCCTCAGGCCAATGGCCAAGTTGAAGTCATGAACAAAGTTTTAGTCACCATGCTTCAGCATACTATTGGGATGCACAAGTCAAATTAGCATCTCATGCTTTTTTCACCTCTATGGGCCTATCAAATTTCAACCAAAAGCGCCACTGGTTTCATACCATTCCAGCTGGTCTATGGTCTGGAAACAAAATTCCCAATCGAATGTGAGATTCCTTCACTTAAGTTAGTTGTTAAACTCCTACCTGAAACATCACCTCAAGAGGAACGCCTCTTATATTTAGAACTGGACAAGACTTGCTGTCTTGCTGACATGGTCATTGAAGCACAAAAGAAATAGGTCAAAACCCATTTCGACCAGTCGGTCTCCCCTCGCGCTTTCTCTGAGGGTTATTTGGTCCTGCTATACGACCAAGCTAATGGTAAGCTAGGGGCAGGCAAGTTCGAACCTATGTGGCATGGGCCCTATATTGTAAAACACGTTTTGCATAAAGGAGCCTATGAACTTATTGATTATGAAGGAAATCATCTCAATAAGCCCCGAATGGGCTTTACCTAAAAAAGTAATATGCTTAGGTCGTCTTTCATGGTTACTTATGTACATTAGCGTGTGATTCATTTATGTACAACATGGTTTTGTGTGATAAGTTTTCAAACAACCCTCATGTTTACTATGCTTTTCTTTCTTTGCTAATGTCTGCGTCTCCTCACGTTGCCATAGTACCCGAAACCTATCATCCATGCCATGGGCTATATAAAACCATAACAGTGATTTGATTGACCTTCAAGGTATCTGCCTAGGTCATGCAACCAACAACATTGCTCAGTACAGTGTGGTCATCCAACTGTTATCAGAAGCCATCACTCTGGGTATCAGAGAATTGGTTTTCAACTTGGATTCACAGCTTGTCATCCTTCAACTCAACGGGCAATATTCCATCAGGAACCCTCAAATATTATGAATGTATCTTTGTATCCCTCTGTTGGAAAGACATTTTGATTATATTACATATCATCATATTCCTAGATGCATGAATACATTAACAGATGCATTAGCTAATTATGTGTTGGATAGACATTTGTGAATAATTTTTAAAGATAAGACAAACCATTTGTACCATAATAAATAGGAAAAAACAACATATATATCTCTTTGTGCGTGTGTGTGCGAATAATCGATACATCCAAACCCCAAAAAATAATATGTATGTCCATAATAACATCGGCAGCTCGCAGGCCTCATACATTCATGGCACGCAGGCCTCAAAAAATATGTAAGTGTTGAACCTAGAAACTCCTCCGCTTGGTGGTCATGATAGCACAAGATAGCTCGTACAACACGACTCAATAAATGATGGATCCGATCTGAGACTCCCATTGTGTGCCTCTGGTACCTTTGAGGCATGTCTCCTATCTGAGCATAGTCTGGGATACAATGAGTCAACCCCTCGAGGTTCCTCACAATCTCCTCCTCATTATCTCTCCCTTCATGATAAGGGATGACAACATCAATAGGACGAGGGTAGCGCTTGGCTATCAGGGACATCCCGACTGGCCACTCTGGTCCAACATTTGAATACACAAGTGGAATGTTATAAGAATTCATATACCCAAAAAAATTTAAAAAACATCAAATCAAAAATTTTATTTGGTTTTTACCTTCGTCATCAAAGTCCTCCCCATCTAGCAAGGGCATATTAGGGTCTCCACGTAAATAAGTACCATTGTACAACCAGTCCTCCATGATGATTTTCTGTCATCGTAGCCATGAAAAGAATGTTGGTTGGTAGGACATCTGCTAACCCCCAGTGATCCTAGGCATAAAACGACTCAAGTGGGCCTTCCGCGGATCATGTGGCACAAGAGGATCAACCTCAGTCAACTGATACTGGAACAATGGTACTTTTTCCAGGAAAAAGGTCACAAGTACTAATCCAAAGCCAAATTGCTTCAGATTTCCCACCTTAGCCTTGGACAACTGGCACTTGATCTTCATCTTCATGGCCTCTGCCCAGGTGAAGATCATAGTAGTTATGAAGTCAATAACGTAAAGGAACTTCGAGTTGTTAGTCTCATGTTCCACCTAGGACCCTGCCACTCTATTGATTTTCAACGTAAGCACCCTCAGTGTCAAATCTCTTACACTGGAAATCTCAATCTTCCCACTTTTTGATTTCAGGGCCTCAAGACAATGCTTGACAAGCAGGGAAGATATGCTTGCCCTGATCAGAAGTGACCCATACAAGTTCATTAGCTCACCTATGCAGGATAGCCTAGTGATGAAGTAGATGTATGAAGTTGTCAACTCCATCTCCTGGTCCCCAATGACAAAAATCCCACGATTGATGTCCCAAAGGCTTATCAAGTACTGAAGAAATTTGGGTTGGGCCTGCATCCCTAGTGTAAGGAAAATTTTGAGGAGCCCGCAAGCCCTCAAAGCCTCTAGGCAATTTGGATCATTCATTGCCTAGGTGTCCACATCTTCGTATTCTCTTTCCTTCCAATCCACCATTTTCGGTGATTTATCTCCTGCAAAAGCCATTTATTTGAGCCAATCATCAATTTTGACACATAAAATTCAAGTTTTAATGGTCAATTATTGAGAAAAAATGTTTTTTCCCTATCCACAATGCCGACACACCTCTTTTATAAATAGTCACACCGATCAACGTAGATGGTTATGAAAATAACCCTCGCTCAGCGCAATCCGTGCCTGGAAATCGCACCGACTGAGGGCGAAAATTTTTCTAAAAAACCTCCCTAAAAATAATTAAAAATGGCTAAAAACATAAATAAATGGCATGAAAATGGAGCTCAGGGCTTCGACTGTTACCTAGAACTGACGGCTCATCGATTGACCTCCTGGATCTCCCGCAATCTGCTCCGGAAAAACTAGGGCAAAAGTGGTTAAAAAGTCTTCACTGCAAAAGTAAAATGGTAAATGGTAAAAATATATTTACTTTTTCCCTTTTTATTCCTTTTTCATGAAAATATCAGGTTTTGTAAATATTTTTGACCTTTTTTGCCTCAAGGACTCGATAATACACTTTGCCTTACTTGAGCAGTAACAGGTGATGGATGCTCAACAATGACAATGAGTCGCATTTCAGCTCTTTTCTCGACTCATTAAACCCATATGAAAAGTTCGGCAAGTATTTTTCCCTTTTGACTCGTTAAGGAGAATAAAAACAAGGAGTCTACTTTCAACTCTTTTCCAGCCCTTTAAAAATGAAAAGATGGTCGAGCCCTTTTCATTTCAAACTCATTAATGGATGCGAAACATCGTGTGCCTAATATAAGTTTACCCCCTTTTTTGCGATGGGAGGCACTATTTATGAAAAAGGTACTCCTTGATTAAAATGGTCAAGCAGTTCTCTCAAGTATTATTTTCTACCTTTTCGAGCTCGAGAGGCACAAATGTATGAAAAAGGACCTTGTGGAGTTTTCTTTTACGTGTCTATTTCAAACTCTCTAAAAATGAAAAAGATACGGAGTGATACCTTTGTCAGACTCGTTAAACTGTTAAACGACATCGGATTCATCATCATGATGAACACGAGCTTCTCCTTCCTAGGGCTCGTTAAATTTACTAGGTCGGATTCATCTGAAGGATGAACTTACAGTGCAATTATATGTTTTCCCGTTCAAGCTTGCGATTAAAAAATAATTGGGGTACTTGCCAAAAATGGTAGGGGAAAATTTGCAAATCTATCGAGTCATGTCAGTAGCTTACTCTTGAACATGACACTCTTTGCTTCATGTCGGGTTGGGATATCCTCCTTTGTATCATTGACCTTCCTGGGTTTAGGCCATTCATTTTTTCCTTCCATTTGATCTCTGCCACATCATCATGATCACCGATCCTATGGATCCAAAAGTTGCCAGAATCCCCAGTTGTGTTGTTGAAGTGTTCAAGAGTTGTCCTTCTGCAGTTACACTTACCTCTATTTCTTTGTATCATCCAAAATCATTTTGCATCCTCTCATCTTGCGTCGATGATGTGGGATTCATTATGGCCCTCCTTCGACAAATCACTTTCCGTCGACTTCAACTCATTATCCGGGAAGTTGACCGAGAGACTCCTTCTAGTACCTTAGAGCTTGCATAGCCTAGTGGCAAGTTCTTCACACTCAACGACAAGTTCACATCATTGGTTGTCGATTGAGTGATTTCACGGGTGTTCGACTTTAGTTCCTGTATTCACATTCTGTGAATTGTGTTGATAGTATCTTGAGGGCCATTATCATTATTGGTGGTTTCTCTCGCACTTTTTAACAGTTTACATCATTGACTGGTAATCAAGCGATTTTATAGCATGCTCGACATTGACACATCCATTTGCATGTTAGAATCTATACTTTGATTGGGTCATGTTGGAGAGCAAGACCTTGGACTCAGATTACAAAAGGCCCAGGTTTCCAAGTGGTGTGACATGGTTATGATGATATGCATGTCTCTTTCAGATGGTTGGCTATGACTAGACCATGAGTTATCATATGTGATCCTTCTCATTATCAGATGGCTACGACCATACCTTGGTTTCATTATGATCCTCTTTAATGTATGGTTGCGCCCATGCCTGGATCCATTTACATTATCATTCTCTAGAGGGTTGCGTCCATGCCATGATTCATGTATAATTTGATAGAGATCTCAGTTTATGTATATGTATATGTACTTTCTTTCAGGTTTCCCTACGGCAGACCAATTCCCCGAACTGATTTATAAAGCATTTCATCCCTCACTCTAGCTCGGCCTTCACACTTTAGGGGGCATCTATTACACAACATTTTGTCATTGTCCCTATAGTCCCCGTTGCTTTATCCTAGAGGACCTCTACAGTGAATCCTGTATGCTTTGCCTTCATGGAAAAACTCCCATTATGTCCCTCTTCATGAGAAGATCATTTCCTTTTTGCACTATTTCCCCTAAAACTTCTATTTTGCCCAATTTACAAGACCGATGCTAATGACCTTTATCTGCCTTGCACCAATGTGTAGAGATTAGCACTATTTCCTATGCCGATTGGTGTGATTGAGTTGTGTTCTAGTTGCATCGGTCCTATTACGGAAAGTTTTTTAAATTAGAGCTGAAGCTTCCATCTCTAGAAGCTCCGTAACGGAAGTTTAGTAAATGGTTTGGCCAGATGGGGTCAAGGATGATAATTTGGGATCATTTCCCCCATAATGATGGAACTACTTTAAGGGATAAGTCCTTCTCCCATGAGAAGAGGATCCATCTCCCATCCATCTTTCCTATATAAACCTCTTTTCTTCCCAAGCACAAACTAGAGTGTGAAAATCAAAGTTAGAGTTTTGGCTGAGTTGAATATAGTAATTTTAGATGAGCAAGTTACTACTAGTTGTAGCCATCTAGTTATGTGAGGTAGAAGTGTGTTTGGTTTGGAGTGAAGCCTAAATGGAAGAGTATTTAAACTACTGTTGTTTGAAGCCATCGTGAAGTGCTAGTAGAAGTGTGTGGGAACCTTTTCCTATTAGAGGAAGACTGTGACATCAATATGAATGGTTGTACTCTCTCTTTGAATATTAATATATGCAACTATCAATTTATTTACTACATGCTTGTAATATTACATATTCATTTCCCCGGATGTGGGTGATTCATCGAGCACATAAGCGGATGGGACAGGGGTGGAGCAGTGTCGATCGACACCTGCCAGCTCCACACCACATGGCCAGCGAAACGACGGATTCAATACAGTTGAAGGGGCCATCACATGGCCTTACGCAATAGGAAGCAGGTTTGTACAGGCACGCAGAGATAAGGACCATTGCCTCCACATGCTTCAGGGTTAGTCATCCTTCGGAGGCATTGAATGCAACAGTTATGGCGGAGGAAAGCCGAGACATGGCAGATTATGTTAAATTCCGAGACAGATATGACATTGACACAAGGCTCCATAAGCATAACTGGTCAGGAGGAGGAGGGTTATGGGAGAGGTTTGCACCCCATTGTGTTGTTGAGACGCGCCCTCCGTAAGCTCAAGCTCTTTTCTGTTCGCTTCTGAGTGCTCACTCTATTCTCCTCTCCGTCATGTTGAGGCAGTGGCTTATTAGTAGAAGGGGAGGCTCGAGAGGGGGAAGCTCTCATGAGCAATCCAGAAGGAGAAGCTCCTCGAGCTCTCCATCCTCCTCAGCTGACAATCCTCACTACCCCAATACGAGGAGTGGGCGGGGGCATGCGGTTCTTCGCTCTACTCCTTTCCCCCTGCCAAGAAATCCATCCCCCCACACCACGCTCTTCCACTTCTAGAGCATGTTGAACCAGCCTGTCATTACGGCCACCATTTCCATCTTATTCACTGAGGAGGCGGCTCAGAGCAACTAGGGGCTCTGCTCTGGAAGTGCCACATTTCAGGTAGAGCCCAGTCAACAAGGTGCCCATCAGAACATGCGCACTGCCATGGAAACTGAGCTCGAAGGGCAACACAGGTAGAAGGGGAAGGAAGCAATGCAGAATAGGAGTGATGATTCAAAGCCTCAGCAGGCCTTGCCAGGCAAGGAGATGCATATGTAGAACGAGGAGAACACGCGGCGGGAGGAAGGTGATGGTGAGCCAAATCTGATGGACAACTATGAAAACTGGGGCTGCCCGATAGTGGAGGAGCCGGCCACGGAGCTCGTTGTGCCCAATGCCAGGTGGCAGTTCTTTTAGGACCAGGTTCCATTTCTATTTTTTTCCATGTAGGCACATCTAGTTGGATGAACAACCGGTTTTTTCTGACCTGTTTGCACTGTTGAGAAAACTGAGGACTATGTTTCTTCTTATATTTTTGACTCTTTCAGACTGGTTTCCCCTCTGTTGGGGCAGTCTCAAAACCAGTGCCTTGGCACGCTGAGAATGGCTATCCTCTCTTACAACCAGCACCTTCTCTGTAAATATCTTTTTTCCTTATTAATAGATTAAACATACTTAGCAAAAAAAAATATTACATATTCGTGTCTTAAGGCTTCTTGACTTATTAAGTAGGTTGAATTGCAATTTGTCTGTTATTATGTTTGTGTGCTGTTGTTTTTTACTTGTTTCAGGAGCTTGAAGAAGGAAGCGAGAGATTGTTGGAGTGAGAAAACGAGGACATTATCAATCAAGATAAGCAACCAAGAGGTAGGCCCTCTTGATTGATTCTAACCTAAGGAAATCTTCCATAGAATGTATATGTTGTGGCTAGACCCGTTATCGGGCTAGAGGAATTTGTTCGTGTCCGCACTTATAATTTTACTTCACCACACATAGCCATAATAATAAATAACCAACATGCATGCATGATAAACACATAGGAAATTGACATTCATGCAAAACAATCTACTTTTACCCCAAGGTCCAATATTTCAACTTCACTCTGATACTACCCTATAACCACCCCATCCCACATTTACCTGCTTTCACAAGCTCTCTAGGGTAAACATGAGCTAAGAGTTACAATGACATGTCCCGACATCCAAGTTCCAATGATGGAAGTAGGTTCTACTAACCGAAAACATATTGACACCTCCTAGGACCATTGCATCACCTAGATACCAAACAACATCTATTGATTGGCTTGTCTGGTTGGTATTTTTTTTTCAAGACCTTACACCCTAAAATCATGCATGCCATTGGAAGTCTCTAGCCATACACACAGAACTTCCTCCATGTGGTTGTAACTAGAATCTCTTAGTTTAAAGGGTGCATCTAGCAACTCAAATCTAAATTTTCGGAGCTAGCTATAGACCAGATACACAAAACAATCCAAAACTCTCTAGAACTCAGTCTAACATGATAATAAGTCTGAATGATAACTACTAAGGCTAGATTTTGCTCAGAAATTTCCAAATACATGGGAAACATTTCGTCAAACACATGGTAGATATAGTAGCTAAAGGTTATGAACACATATTTGTTCAATTCCTCCTTAAATTCAACAAGGAATCATCAAGAAGGCTCAATTCCCTCTCAAATTAGTTGCAAAAACACTTATTAGCCCTTGCATTCACAAAAGCATTCAATAAATTATCAAATCATTAACAAGATCCATATCAAGAGCACATCATTTAACCATGCCTATAACCATAATTTAAACATAATAAATCCATGAAAAAACAGTCATAAAATCATCACAATAATCAACGCATGTGCTCATTTATTACAATAAGAAAATAAATCACATTAACATATACAAATTCCAAACAAGCCAGGGACTTCCACTTACCACCTGACCATAGATTGGGCTGAACCAAATCTCTCTATCATCCAATCACCCATATGCCATATTCTAAGAATGAATATGGGATCTCATGGTATATATATAAAAAAAAAACCAACCAGGGGTTCCGGAGGCCAAACCATCTCAACCCCCAACTACAGTGATTTCACCTAAACTAGTTTATAAATCAGTAACAACAAACAAGATTGAATGCCTCCAAATTTCTTGACCATACCTAGAGGAATTTTCCTATCTCCACCCATCCATCTCTACCCTTGGGAATTTCCCAATACCACATCAATCAGATCCAAAGTCTACTAGTCAACGAAAGCTTAAACCAAAACAAGGAAACCACAACACCACGACTATCTAGTAAATGGAAAGGAAAAGATGAAAACCACTGTCAATCTAGGAAAACCCCATGCCAATGATGACAAAGCAACCAAATAACCAAATGCATGTACCATGCATCCAAATCTCAACAATGTCTTCCTGTTGTAGCTACTCTTCCAACCTTTCCTTGTGCTCCCTTCTTTTCCCTCACTTTCTTGCTTTCTTGTCCAAGTGCTTCTTCTCTCTTCTCTTAGATCTTTACTTTTGAAAGTGATCAAAACCTAGAACTGACAAAAGTTGTCAATTGTTTCTCTCATGCCTTTATATTATTGATGTCTAGTCTCTTCCTTTCTTTTTTCCTTTTTTCTCGATTTTCCCTCATTTTCTCTCTAATTCCCGCTGCATGCATATTTTTGTCTCCTCATCTTCCTTTTCACCTATTTTCCTTTATTTCCCACATTAAATTTCCATTTATTGCCTCTTTACCTTTTCCAACACCTTTGACAATTTCCATAGCCATTAATTAACAACAACTAATGCTCATTATAGTGTTTTTCCCTCCATTCAACTTGGAATATGTGTCCCATGACCTTGGTCTAATTTATTTACATAGAAAATCAACCTGAGGTTGTTACAACGGCTACATTTCAAAGAGCAGTATTGGGTATTTTTTCTGAATATTTAGAGAGTCTGGAAGAGTTCTTGTTAGGTGTCAAGAAGCTAATATTTCATTTGGTAATGAATAATGTTTTATGATGTTTAATCAAGGAATTATTTTGGGACATCATGTTTCAAGTTTTGGAATTAAGGTATTTTCAACAAAGGTTGAAATCATCTCCAAAATTTTGGTGCCTAAATGTCAAAAGGATGTAATATTTTTTCTTGGATTCACATGTTATTATAGAATATTTGTAGAAAAAATTATAAAACTTACTTCACCACTTTTCAAATTACTTACCAAAGATTGTGAAACTCATTGGGATTCTACTTGTCAAAAAGCTTTAAAACTGTTGAAACAAAAAAAAAATGAGACACCTATTTTAAGGCCAAATTGGCCCCTTCCTTTTCATATTTATATTGATGCCTCATATAATGCTTTAGGGGTTTTGTTTGGACAAAAAGACTTAACTCCTCATGCCATATACTATACAAGGGTTGTAGCGGTTGCAACACCCTCCAAAATTTTGGCATGCTTCCAATTTCAGAGACTTCCTTGGTTTTTTCCCTTGATGTTTTCAAACACTCGGGCTCATCCCATGAGCTCGTGTTGAGTCTTGAAACCCTCTTTTCTTAACCATTCACCGATCATCTTTTAGCATGTTGGTTGCAATGTCATGCTTGCAGTCATGTTCTGGCTATGTTGAATGTTTGTCGTTATGTGTACAAGTTGTATTTGCTATGTAAACATTTGTCGCACTCACACACAAAGTTGTATGCATGTCGCGCAAAGGTCGTCATGGTCGTTCAATGATCTATCTCAAGCGTCACACTTGTCGCTCGCACCCGTTGGTAAGTCACACTGAGCATGTTGTCTTGTTGGTTCGGGGTGTCTTGTCGTCAAGTCATGTTGAGTGTGTGTTCACAAGGTCATGTATACACAAGTTCACTCACTCAAACACTTAGTCATTTTGCCAAAAATCTGTTGACCAGACCACCCTCCATTAGTCAGACCTCCGTTAAGCTGCATTGCATAGTCTAAGCCCTCAGTGACCAAGTAATGTTGCCCAGAATTGCACAGAGCTTGAGGCTGCCTCCCAGGAAGTCTACACTACGCAATCCTAGAATCGACCCGGCTAACTGTCACCTAGAACGGCATAGAAGCTAACCAAGAAGCCATCTCAATCTGCATTGGCGACAAGCCAATCCATCAAGCCTCCCACTAGTCAACCAGAGAGTATGACTGGGTAGGTACACTAAGCTTCACTCCTCCAAAAAATTGTGCATAAGCTGTTAGCATGCCTGTCTCCACTGAATGGAGAAATTCCATAGAAAAGAGGAACAGGCACCCGCTATCTACCACTATACAATCTTTGAAAATTGTGTAGGTCTGTCAGTCAGTCCCCCTGCTAGTTGACCTGTTGCTCCTCTTGAAAATTGCACAGTTTTCTTGGACTATCCACCAACTTCTCAACACACCGCTCAGCCCAGAAATTGTGTAGACATGTCCTCCATGCTTGCCTCCCAATTATGCACAGTTTTCACCAGCAAGCTCCCACAACCCGCTCCTAGTCTCCCTTGAGAATCTGCGTAGTTTTAACTACCAGTTTCCTATGTTTCCTACACTACCTTCCATAAAAAAATTGTGTAGTTCTGCCTCCCAGTTGAGCCAGATCCCACAAAATGTCATTGTTTTCCTATACTTCTCATCCCAGCCTCCCAGTGATCTCTGTGCAATTTTTCTTGAAATTGCCTCAGAGCCCGCATCCCAACCTAAAATGTTCTCTGTGCAGTTTTAGAGCCTTGTCCTCTCTCCCAATCACCTGCACTCGAAAATGAAAGATGATGCATTATGGTAGACTAGGGGATTTACGAATTTGATGTCGTCTTGTCATGAGTGATTGCAGATACAGGTACATGGATGAGACATGGCATGAAAACGAACAGGATGAAAAAGGAGTGCATGCTAGGAGACTTGTTCGCAAATGAATGAACACATGAAGCATGCCAAGTACCAACAAAGGGGATACATGCATGTGAAACATCAAGCAAAAACCAAGACCATTGAAAACCCTGCACACCTTTCCATCTGGAGGTGAAGCTATGTTACACCAAGAGCACACTCATCATTTAGCAACACTGCGGCTCGACATGAACACCACCATCAACATGAACATACCAGCACTATCATGTCAATTCATGTCATGTCATGAGTCGCCTCGGCCACATCACTACTATGGGCCATACTGTTATCATCAATGTAATGTAACGTGGAATACCAAGTGACCCACATATGAATCTGAAGAGTCATGTCAATTGAAAAGTCATGTAAGTCAAACAGTCATGAGGGAATTCGAAGAGTCACAAGGGTCTAGTTCACCCTTGACTATATATAACCCTCTTTTGTACATGCAAAAGACTTTTCACCTTGGCTCCTCCCACATAGCCTTAAGATCTGTAATATTTTCTTTGAGGAGCGAGCAGTGGCTCCAATGCCCTGCTATCGAAGTTAATGATGTAATGGTGTATAGATGTGTCTTGGAACATTCACTTAATTCAGAAGTATGTTAACATGCCAACATGTTTTCACACATGTATTGTATTCGTTTGTAAGACTATTCTTTGGACACTTGTAATGCATGTTGCTTTAACCTATATTAAGACAGTTGAACTATTTTGATTGTTTTAGTACATATGTTGTTGGAATGTGTTGTATCAGTTGCTGACATTGTCTTGCTCGTGTGGACTATTCCGAAAAACACTCGATGGATTCATTCTCATAAACTTGTTATAACAACCGTCACACTTGTGTGGACTACTTCGTTGGTTGTTGTACGTGCTATCTGTTCACCTTTGTGTTTGTGACTGCCACATCCATGTGGACTACTCCGCTGAAAGTTGTGCAGATCCTGATGTGTTGTGTGTCTCTAACAAAGTTGGGATTATTCCCCTTCGACTTAAGACTCACTCTCACCCTCTCCCTTTCCAGTGAAAGAAATTTGACACAAGTGACACTAAGGACTCACCAAGCACATGAACCTTGTTGTTTAAATACTAAGTATATGTGTTTTGTGTCTCTAACAAAGTTGGGATTATTCCCCTTCGACTTAAGACTCACTCTCACCCTCTCCCTTTCCAGTGAAAGAAATTTGACACAAGTGACACTAAGGACTCACCAAGCACATGAACCTTGTTGTTTAAATACTAAGTATACCACTCTTAAGCAAGAGCCAAGGCATATCTTTAAGATAATGGAAACCGAGCCATCATATCGGATGGGACCCCTACGCCAAACGGTGTGAGGTCTAGTTGGGACTTCATATCGGGGAGATCCCCTAAATGTTCGCGGATCCAACACTCTCAACGACAAGAAAAAATTTAACTCTTGTAGAGTTTAATTATACAGTCATAGAAAAGGATTTCTTAGCAGTTGTTCATGATATCAATAATTTTAGACACTACATTACTGGATATGAGACTTTTATTCACTATGACGATTCTGCTATCAAATATCTCATGGATAAAACAATAACTAATGGCATAATTACTCGATGGATTTTACTATTATAGGAGTTTACTATAACAATTTTAGCTAGGCAGCGAAAGGAGAACACAATTGCTAACTTCCTTTTCAGGATGAAAAATGATAGTACTATAATCCCTGTAGTAGATAATTTTTCTGATGAATATCATTTTTCAATATTTATTAAAACTCTTTGTTTACATATATCACTACTTATTTAGTTATAGGAAAATATTGTCCTCAACTATCAGCTAAAGAAAGACATAATATTATCAAATCAAGTGCACCTTATTCTTGGATAGAAGGAGAACTATACTAAACAAGAGAAGATTTAAGCATTAGAAGATGTGTTCGAGAGGATGAAGTACCTGAAATACTTAAAACATGTTATGGTGGACCTTGTGGAGGACATTTTGTTGATATATGAACCACAAACAAAGTACTTCACTTGGGATATTATTGGCCTTGTCTTTTCAAGGATTCCAAAGAAAATGTCAAGAGATGTGATAATTGTCAAAGGATGGGGAAACCTGTCCAATCTGATGAAATGCCTCTACAAGCATAGGTACTAATAGATCCTTTTGAAAAATAGGCTATATATTTTGTTGGACCCGTTAATTCTCCATCCAAGCAAAAGTAGTAAATTCTTGTTTACACTAATTATGTTACTAAATGGGTAGAGGCTAAGCCACTAAATTTTGCTACTAAAAATTTTGTTGTTACATTTATTTTTTAGGATAGTTTCACTCATTTTGGTGTACCAAGAGAAACTATAATAGATTAGGGCGCAAATTTACATCCAAGCTTGTGTAGAATATTATGGAGAAATACAATATCGAGCATCTCAAATCCACTTCATATCATCCACAAGCTAATGGACAAGTGGAGTCCACAAATAAAGTTCTCGAGGCCATACTAAACAAGATCGTGCATCTACATAAAAGAGGTTGGGAAGATATACTTCGAAAATAATTATGGGCATATCGTACTACATGGAGAAATACCACTGGAAGTACTCCTTACGAGATGTTTATGGAAAACAAGTTTTACTTCCAATTAAATTCCAAGTGGATACATAATAGACAACAAAAAAATTGGGGCTAGATCTCTTTGAAGCCTAAAAACAAAGATTGACATAGTTGAATGAATTGGAAAAGATTAGACAATATGCCATTTAAAGGACAAACATAATTCAACAATAAAGGACAATATGGCATGACAATTTTATCAATGTAAAAAAGTTAAAACAACGTGATTGGGCCCTTCTCTTTGATTCAAAATATAAAGATTTTCAAGGGAAATTCCAAACACATTGGTTAGGCCCTTATGAGATAGGAATTATTTTTTATAATGTAGTAAGAATCAATAGCATTGATGAAGAATGAATCAATTTTTTTACTAATGAGTATAGATTAAAACTTTATCATAATCCCTTGAGGAGAGAAGAATTTGTTCAAAGTTTTCAAAAAAGTTATGAGTTGAAATTGATGGAAAAAGGGGATTAATATCCTTTACCACAAAATTATACTTGATTTATTTTTATTTGAAAAAAAGAAGAAAAAAATTATGAAATAAAAAAATACTAATAAAAATGCATAGTTATGAAAACCAACATTGTTGGCATAAACTAGATGCAAGAAATACTTGTTGAAAACCAAGACTCTTGGCAGCTTGGATTTCTCTTTTCCATTTTGCAAATAAAATATTTAGTTCAAACTAATTAGTTTGAATACTTTGTTTCTCTTTTAATCATATCTCATCAGCATCCTTAGTATCATCAGCATCATCAACATCAACAACAACAAGTTTCCTTGAATAATTTAGAGCAAATTTCTAAGTCTGGTAACATTCCATAACCAACAAAACATTATGTAGCTTATTCATCCTAAGGAGAAAACAATCATTTCCTTCAAAGCTAAAAGTAATCAATTTCAAAGGAAACAAATTTGAGGTAGCTTGAAAAGTAACATCATGTATAATCAATTAATCTATTAAATTTTAAACTATAGAATTTGGGATATATAGATGGACTAGTTTACACTATTTTTCAATAAAGCTCAAAAAGGATTATAAGAATGCTCAAATCCTAATGGCGGCACAATAAATCCATGTTCCACTTCATTCCATAATATCATAAGGAGTTCTTATCTTATTCGAAAAACACAAATTCAAAATTTATACCATGAATTAAGAGTTTTAATTGAGTGATTATGAGTAATTATTGCATGAAATGGTAAAGTCCTATTTCACTACCACCATACAGCCTTATCATAACCTCCTTACCATTATTATTCATCACCTTCATCGATCATTTCACCTAGCAATTTAATTCATTTCTCACCTTTCCATGTAACAATTATTGAAAGTGTGATTCTGAGTTAAGAACTTCCCTTACAACCACGAGTCTCATAATTCATCATGAACCTGAAGGGTTGGAGTTTCTAGTTGCATTTACCAAGGTCATAAAGTTGAGGAAAGTTGGATGGTTGAACCTCTTTGAAAATTTTGAAGGATATGATACTAAGGTCACAAGGTCATTTGCAAGGGTATTCAATGGAGTTGAAGCCAAAATTGGGGACATTAGACTAAAGGTAACAAAGTCATTCTTAGAAAAAGATACAAGAAGTTTAAGAATAGGTGAGAACTAAAAGGGGACATTAGACTAAAGGTAACAAAGTCATTCTTAGAAAAAGATACAAGAAGTTTAAGAATAGGTGAGAACTAAAAGATGAGGCATGGAAATCCTTCTTGAAGAATCCAACCATGAATGTCTCAATATTTAGAAAAGGTAATATAGTATCTACATTTAAAAGGAAATAGAAAAAAAAAATTGTTTGTTATGAAAATAGTTCTTAAATATGAAGGAAAATATAAAATTATCATGTTTTACCAAGTTCGACTATGAATGCACTTTGTAAAAGCTAAGGAATTAAATCTACCTTACTATCTGTTGAATAGATTGAAAAAATGGCTTTTAATATTAAAAAAAATTACAAGAGTATTGTTGACAGGGATCTCTATTATAATGTGTTAGTGTCAGTATCTGCATACTACCATCAGTGATTAAAACTCCTCTTTTCATATTCATATTAGGGTCTCGCTCGGAAAATTTTGTCATTCCACATAGGTCCTCATTCAAAAACTTACTCAATGATGGTAGCCCTAGTCAAAAACCTCACTCTCCCTCAAAAAGCTATACTTTTTGGCCCACCTTCATGTCTTACGGAGCATACATTCATTATAAAATCTCATTTCATCATGTCTTGGGTCAGTCAAGTCTACATGAAGTTTGGTTGTTTAAGATCCCATTAGGTCACTAGGTTTCATTCCTCCAAGGTCCAATAAAACACCATTCACTACATAAATCCAACAAAATCATGAGAGTGAAAGAAATAATATCCCTTTTCCATTCAAAGATGATTTGCAAACATGTAACTATGGTTTCCCAATATCTAATTTCCATTCCAAAGTATGAGTTTTGTTTCAAGATTGTAATTTTATTTCAAAAAGAGACATGTAATATTTTTTATTTATTTATGTAATTTTATGTCCATTATATGTCATAAGTTACCATTCCTATGTTGTTCACTCAAACTCTATGTGCTAACTTCATCCAAGAAAAATTCAAGAGTAAATATTGCCAAAACTCTAGCATCATCCACCTGCAAAGGGAAAAGTCAGAAAGGAAATTAGAAAAGATGTCAAAAAGGTGAAATAAAACATTAGAAAGTGGGTTTTAAAGTTAAAATATCAAATTCACGCAACTATAAAGGACTTCTTAGCTTCAAACTAAACTCCATTTGCCTCCTACCACTAATTGAGCAAACTCTAAGAGACCCTTTTCACAATTCTGGCGAAAATCGGCAGAACAAAGCAAGCGATGCACATTCTCTTCTGGCATTGCACATTCTCTCCATGCACTACACATTTACCCAATGTTGCACATTTCCTTAAGGTGATGCGCGTTCCCTTAAGGCATTGTGTGCTTGCCTAAGGCGCTACACACTCCCCATTGGCACTACGCATTTGTCCAAAAAAGGCTACAGTCACCTCCTTAACTCCCCCAAAGGGAATTTGACCTCCAAACAATTAAGTAACAGCTAAGGATAGTGTTTTTCTTCCTCCTTAAGTCACTCTCAAAGTGTTTTAAAAGTTTAATTGAATATTTGGTGTTCATCCTATATCTAAAACCCTAGATCTCCCCCAAGACTACCCGTGCACTATCAATTCCTTTTATACACTCCCCTACACCTTTATTCCCTTTCCCTAAACCTTTTATCCCAAATACCATTTAAACCTTTGTCCCAAAACCCTAAGCCATAGGTGCACAACTACCTAGGCTCCCAAAACCCCTACATTACAAACAATTTCCCCCATCTCAAAAGCTATCATACTAGTACCCTATATCCTCCTCCATTACATATATCCCTTCACCCATCTTCTTCATATATACCCTTCCCCATTTTCTATTCCCAAAAAAATACATTCCCACTACCTTATACCTCCCTAGGGTTTGATATTAAACACCATGGCCGATGAGGAATAAAAACCACACAGTGAGGATGAGGAAACAGACAGAGAAGAGACAGAGGTCAAGAAAACACACAAAGGAGGCAAGATACACAAATTTGAGCCCACAGATCTCAGGGAACTCCTGGCATTTCCTATGGCTATGACATCCTTCAAATGGATAGGATGTTATGATTTATGTGAATAAGTTCACGCAGTCCAAAACCATCTTGAGTTGTCTAGGGTCTTCATATCTAAACTCCAAGACAACCAAGTCACTCTAGCAGGTATCACTTTTACTTTATCTACTGCCATTATATCAGCTACCAATAGAATCCCAGATGTTGGAGAGAAATGGTTTAAACAAGGTGATTTGGAGAGATATTATTATGAGCTTTACATGAAACCAAGGTGCCAAAATGAAAGAATGGGTTATTTTCCTTTTTCACACCTCCTTGACAGATATGCCCCAATGATGAAAATTATCATGAAATATTTTTCATGTGAAGGTAGATTTTCTAGGCTCTATTCCTATCACATTCGACTTTTAATGCATTTCACTAGGGTAAAAATGCTCAATATACCCTACTATATTTTACGAAGTGTTGATAAGATGGCCTACATTGCCTAGAAAAGGGAGTATAAAGATCAAATTAAGAGTCTCTTTCATCATTCCCTCATTAAAATCATAGTCCTTTATCATCTCAAGGAACTCAACATTGCATGGAGTACCTTCATAGCTAATCCCATATTCACTCTTTCATCTACTCAGAATGTTCAAAGTATCCCTTCATCATCTCATCCTTCCACCTCCATTCCTCCATCTCAGCCCATAGATCATTCATCCTCATTTGATCAATCAGCCTCACCATCACCTCCATCATCACCATTTCATGAGCATATTCATTCACCTAACAGAGATGAAATCAGGGAGCAAGGGCAGATTGAACAAGTTGAGGTCATCAAGCCAAAAGCGGTTAATTTGGGTACTTTGACACACACTTATCAGAGAGGCCATAGGTAGGTGTTTCCCCATATATTGTGGGAGGGACCTTGCCTTCTTCATCAGCAAAGTAGGTATAGAATGGCAAGGAAAAGATGACAAAGGCAGAGATCAGACATGAGGAGGAGGACCTCCATGAGACAGAGTAGGATTTTGCCCTAGTTGACGTAAGTGAGAATGATGACAATGAGAGCACAAGAATTGTCATCAAAGAAAAGGATGCACTCATTAGTGAGCTCTAGATCAACTTGCAAAAGGAAAAATATATCTTCTCATATTATGAGCAGGAAAACAAGTAGTTTGAGGCCAAACATGAGGTCATGGAGATTTAGCTCATCAAGGCAAAGAGGGAGGCTAAAATGGCCAAGGCTTTACTTGATGAAGCATATGGAGAATATGGTGACATCTAGAGGAACAGGTGCCAATAAGAAGGCCAAGGACCAGAGGCCTAAAAAGAGCACTGGAGCTAGAAAAACAGAAAGAGGCTGAACTCACTAATAAGCTCACCCTAAATGAACAATTTTTCAAAATGATCAATGAGAACCGGGAGCATTGGCTTGAGAGTTTGAACAATCATCTTAAAAATCTCCTAGACAAGGACAAAAGAGACAATAAATTTTAGAGAAGGATGACAAAGTATTATTTTCAAAGAAACCAAATAGCAAGGGCAAAGCTCCAAGCTACTAAGGAAAAAATTGAAGCCCTAACTCACCAAGAAGAGAAGAAGAAAGCTAGATATACTTGTAGAGGCTTCATTCGATGCCTAGCCACACTAAACATCAGCTCCTTGACCAATTTTCAAGATTCTTGGCTCATTTTTTGTAATACTGTTTTTTTTGTGTTTTTTGAAGCAATTTCATATCAGTTGCATGGTCAAACGTGCAACGCCCTAGGTGTTGCGTACTTTTTGGGGACACTTTTTGGAGGAATGGAGAGAACCAATGGATTCAAAAGGACCAATACATCTAGGAAAACCATGTTTCCAGCCTTGGAATGCAAAACTAGCAAGTGAAAAAGGAAAACAAATACCAAAAAAATCATGTTTGTACCTCATTTTTGGACCAGGCGCTGTGCATTTGACTAGTCTTAGGAGAATGGATTTTGGGGCGTTAGATCAAGCCCATTTTGAAAACCAAAGGAAGTTTTGGAAACTAGACAAGATAATATTTCTAATGATCTATCCTGGGCTCAATTTGGACACAAGGAAGGCAGGAAAAAGTGGGTCTAAATATGGCATTGCATGTTTGACACTAGCGCTGCACGTTTGACCAATTGCCTAATTTTTCACTGTTCTTCTCCGAATTTGAGTTTTTCCTATGGGAAATCAATATTTTACTGTTGTAATTCATATGATTTATGTAATTATCATGTTTTTACTGCTACCTAGGGTAAGTACATTAGGTAAATGGCCTCCATGAGATGTAATTAATCAATTTACTTAAGTTAGGGATGAGTCATTTTGACCACCTTACACTCTAGCTATTAGTTCAGTTTTTGTTGTAACTGCTCCTACTCTCATGGATTAGACCCCTGAGGATAGGATGAGTTAGTTTGAGGCCTATATCATGTAATTTCTTAGTCATTCTACAAGTTGGACTCTATTGGATGTTGTACTAGTGTTTCAGACTTTGCCATGAAATATATTGGATGAGTTGCAACTATTTTGGTGGGATTCTTGTGGCATCGTATTTTGATATTGTTTCCTCTTTAGTTACATATGTGTGAATTTTTGTTACTTTTCATGATCCATTTCACTTTAAATATGTTTGATTTTCAAGGTGTGATACAAAGAATTCATTTTCTATGCTCTGTTTTGGGAAAATCATCATAAATTGTTTCATTTCTTTAGTTTAAAAAAAATTCATGGTTTTCATGCTCTTTTTAGTACCTCACCAATCTGAACCATTTCATCACTATACTACAAAGTGTTAAAGTAACTTTCCTACCTTGCCCCATCAAATGTCTACAATTCTGATTCTCTTTTTCCTTGACCTAGTTCACTCTCTGACCTAATTCACTCATCCAGTAACTACCCCAATCAAAATAAAATCAAACAACTATTTGCACTTTATATCTAGCCTAGAACCCTAATTTATCTAGCCCTCTTGGTTGTGATCCTTTGGAGAGAGCCCTCTCCGGCCTGATGGGGCTAGCTACCAAGTCAAAATATTGGTCTGTGGTTACCTCAACTAGACTCCTCCTCAACCTTGGAGATCCGAAGGAGTGATAACATAATGGACTAATCAAGATTATTGTTAAAGAAGAATTGAAACTGAAATGATAGCTAGAGGGAATTTTTTGTCAAAAATCATTTTTTCAAATTCTCAAAGGAGGAAATAATTCTAAGAATGAAAAAGAAGAGAAGTAGGGTTCCTTCAAACCCTACTCACAGGAGGAGAACACAAAAAATGAATAATTACCAATGAAAGAGACAAAGAAAAATGTTGTAGCTAAGACATGGGATATCAATATTGAAGACACGAAGCAAATACCCCAGTAAAACGATCAAAAGGAAGACCCAAAAAGAAGTGTAATATCAAAGAGCAAGAGGAAAATGTACAAAATACGGCCATAATAGTTAAAGGAGAGAATTTAAACATCATTGTTTCATCTGAATCAAAAAAGAAAAATGTTAAGAGGAAAAATTCATAAGGACTAAAAGATTCAAAGTATGAAAGGAAGTGTCAAATAATTATAAGGAGCATGTCAAACAAAAAAAATTTTGTTTCATTAGAATTTATAGACATCTAGGAGCCAGAACTACCAATGGCACCAATACCAAAAGCAAAGAGTCCAAAGCTTGGTATCAATCAACAACAAGCATACGATTATTTTAAATCATTGGAGAAAGAAGCACATAAAGATAAGGTAAATCCTCTCTTTGAACAAACTATAAATTATTATGTTCCAATACTAAATAGCCATGTACAAGATGATAATAATCCTTTCCATGTGGAATAATATATTATTAATGCATTAAAGGAGGAAACAACTAAACTTTAAGTGTTGGAAAATCATGTAAAAGGAGAAAATCAAATGCTTAAAGAACAAAATCACAAAATGCTTAAATGCATGTATTATTGGTATCAAAAGAATTTAAAACTCAAGAAATCCAACAAGTTGTTTCAATAGAAAATCAAGGGATTAAAAGATAGAATCTTGATGAAGAAACCCAGATGTATAGTTTCTATATAGAAGAAAGGAGTCCACAATAATTGGGACATTTTGATCCGAGCCTCTAAGATAATTGTCTAAAGATTAGTACTGCTACAATTTTGAAATTTTACTACCAATAGGTACATGAGTACATGTAAAACCCTAAGCATGGGAGAATCTTGAGCCATAGGAATTGCATAATTCTTGATAGTTTGTTACCTCACTTTTCAGTCATTTTCCTTTATCAACCTCTCATCCTTATATCACTACACTACTATTTTGAAATAAATAACCATCAGAGCTACATAAATGAGCAATAAGGTAAAGGTCTAGTATTCTCTCAATTCTATATGTTTTGTTTTGTAAATCTAGCTTAATTTGCATGAGTTACAAAATTTAACACATTTTGCAACCTCGCTAATATTTTGTAGCTGAGTCCTAGGCTTGAATAGATTCCATGGAATATAAAATGACCAAAGCACATGACAAGATTTCAAATGGTGCCTATACGGTTCTCCACCTATTGGGTGCAAGTATAATAATTCTAGTTCACCTCAACATCAAAGTCAAACCTTCAGTCTAACTGTGGCATGGCATATTCAAAATATTTGGCATTGGAACATAGTATTAAGCAAGTGTGATCTTGCATCAAGTGAGCATGATCCTGAAGCAACGAGAATATTTAAAGGATGATGATGTGTTTAAAAGATACATATTCACATGATTTGCTTCCTTGATAGCAAATCATGTGAATTAGAGTTCTAATGAAAGTCAAAGGTTGAGATGTCAATTCATAGCTCCAGTTTTTAGCATTTAGTTTCTTAGGGTTGTTATTGTAAGACATTATAAAATGCTTCACTAAGAAGAAAACCATATGTTGATATGTTTCTATACTTTTTTCGAGTTGATCTAAGTTATTTTTACTGTATACACATTGCCATGTTAATAAAATTATCTATTATCATTACACCATTGTTGAGTACTAATGTAATTTAGTTTTCTTTATATTTGTTTTCTGCAAGATTTCTTTTAGTACTTCGTTTTGTGCTCTATTCTAATCATTTCATTTTGAAATTCCTTTTTCTCATTTATTTATTGTTCCTCTACAGATACCAAGTGTTTGAATAAACTCTTGAAAACAATAAAAACAATTGTTAATTTCTTTTTCTACTAGTCTTTCACTTTTGTAATTGTTTCTAATCTTAGATTTATAGATATGATATGAATTTTTGCATAAACATGAACGAACTCTGAATTATGTACACACGCAGTCTTCCATAATCAATCTCAGTTGTTTACTTTGATGTTTTGTTTCCATACGTACAATCATTTAAAATTTTCTTTCATAGAATAGGCCCTACTTATTTTCATTGAATAAGACTTATGTTATTTTTTTAGAATAGAATTTAAAATGATTTCATAGCATAAAGTTTGTCTTCCATAGCATATATTATAAATGGTTTTTATAGCAGGGAGTTTGATTGTCTTTCATGTAGGTTTTAACCCCGTACAGAAATTACCTGCATACGAATTCTAAATCACACGAAAAATAAAAATGCGAGAGCATAACACATAAAACACATATACACAGAGATTTCCCACTGGATCTCAAAACCGAGACTACCAGCTTGATTTTTCATTATGTTCCTTTCAATGTTACAATACATATTTATACATGCCGATGCATCCAATACCATGGACTGAAAAAACCATCACGTCCAATACCATGGACCACAAAAACCATCGTGTCCAAAACCATGGACCGAAAACCATCACATCCAAAAAACATGTGCGAAAATCATGCACAAAACCATAGGTGGGTCCGGCCAACCTAACATAGGGTCCAAAACCAAAATTTTCCGGGGCGCTGCCCCGAACCCCATAAAGTGGGGTTACGGGTACCCCTCAAACCCCCTGTTAACTATGTGGAAAGAATATAACACAACCCAACAATATTGCAAAAAAAATGAGTGTGGTGTACCCATGATGTTTAATGACTCCATCTTTGAGGTGAAGATACAAACTAGAGCAATGAAGGAGCTTTAGGAAAGTGGCCCTCTAAACTCTAACCATTTGGACCAAAAGTAGGTTTTCTAAATTGGGAACTAAATGCCCTTTTTATATTTCTCTTACAAAGATACAAAGCATCTAGCTAGAATGCATGTGGAGGTAGCCTATCAATATTGCAATCTACATCATGAAATTTCTATGAGGCTCTAGGACGTCGATAAAGATCCACCCCATCCTCTATCAATCATATTATAGAAAACACAAGTCCTACATATAAATACATAATAAAATAGTGTGTGTGTGTGTGTGTGTGTATTCTATATTTTCACACCTAGTTCACAAGATAAGTTATTACAAAGCTAATTCATCAAAATTTTCTAATTATTTTCTTCTTTGCAATAGGAATGCAAGATTTTCTAGAAGAGAATATATTTGAGCAACAAAAAGTGGGATTTTGTCAGTGAATACATTATAAAAATGCCCAAACAAAATACAAAATTTACAGCACATAATGTTACTAGAGAATTTGTTTTAATAGACTTCATCCACCATGAAGGAATGATAGCAAACTTGATTTAACCATTAATTTTTAATTCACTTGTCTTCAATTTATACCCTGTTAGAATTAATGGAGACAGATAGAGTTAGTTAAGGATAGGATTGAGACTCTAAGATTAGGTCTCAGGTCCTACTATCTAGGGAGTGGTTGAAACCACCCTAATTGTATGAAAGCCTATATTACTAGGTTGTTCTCTTGCTCTAATGGTATGTATGCAATAGTGTATTGTGTATGAGTGTTTATACACTCTCCAGGTATCTCGCCTGGAGAGTCATTTTATTAATAGATTCAATATTTTATCATGGTATCGGAGCTTCAAGTTTTTAATCCTGTAAACCAAGTGCAGAGCGCAACTGAGGCGAAAGCATCGCAAGTTTTAGGAGCATAAGCGCGTCGACCCCATTGTCACACTCCACGCGCATTTTATTTTTTCAGTCTTCGCAGTTTTTGAGTGTACACTCATGAAGACCTTCGCGAGTCCGTGTTGGTAAATCACGTCGACTGTTTTAAGCTGTGTGCATGATCGTGAAGGACAATTGTTAACCTAAGATCGAGGCTGCGAGGTTTGGAAAGCCTGTTGTGTGAGGCAACGACTTCTTTTATTTGTTGCAGGTGGAATTGTGCAGAGGAATTGTGTGCTAGCCCAGCCACATGCCTGAAGATTTCATGGGAGGCTCAGATCCGTTTCTCAGCTGCAGCGGAGATTGAAATTGAGAAGTTGCGTAGTCGAGATCATGTTGGCTACGTGAAGGTTATGCACTGGAGTTGCGTAGAGTCCTGTCCCCACGAATTTCTTGTTGGAGAAACGACGTGGAGAAGATTGGAAGGAGGCCAAGTAACTACTGGTGCTTGCTATGGGGTCTCGTTGCCATATCATCATGGATTACAAGCGGGAGACCTGCTTGAAGGCCGCAAGGAGCTGCAGGAAATTGTCACCGGATCAAAGGAGCCGATGGTGTTGTGGCTGTTGGATGCCGAGGTGAGGGTTGATGCCAGTTCTCCTGCATGGAAGCCGAGGAGGCTAGACTTACCCGGGATCTGCAAGGAATTCAGGTTGAGCAACGTGTTGCTGGTGAAGCCTATGGAGGTTTGGTTTATGGCTTGGTCAGGTGTGCGGGCATTACAACAGTGGTGTTGAAATCGTTGGTGGATCTATTGTAGTGGAGGCATGGTGGCTAAAGCTGCGTGTGACTACGAGGGTTGCGTGGTGGCTAGATCTGCTGCTGTTTTTACACAAGCATGCCGTGTGGAGAAGTCGGTGGACATAGTGTAGAGGTGAGGTGTGGAGGCCGACTAGACCTACATCGAGAAGGAGGCCAACGACGCTACGTAGAGAAACAACAGTTGTTGCTGAAGGTAGCGCTGGTGGTTGTGGCAGCGTCGCAACACAAATTGAGCCACGAGGAGATCGGACCAAAATTTGTGGATCTGCTTTTTGTGTTGAGTTTTGCAGCGTGCAGAAGGTTGCAAGAACACCGCCTATAGGAGCCTGCACCTGCCTGAGGGAGGCCGCGAGGCAGAGAGGAGCTCGCACTAGCCTTGCCGTGTGGAGGAGCCGATGAACGTGGAGCACAGAAGCTGATCGTGGCTGCGTGGAAGCCGAGGGTGTGGCTGGTGCAGTGAGCATGGAACGAACACACATTTTTTCAGAAACTTCAAAATCTGCGCTCCCTTAACCCGATCAATGACTACCTCTTGGACCTTGGAACAAATGTTGGGTATTCAAACCTATTTAGTCTAGAGGGTTTAGAGGATTTGCTTACATTTCAACGCTTTAGAACTTTGCAAAAATACTAATTATGTATGTTGGTTCGTTTACCATTTAAAAAAATCACTTGGAAGCTGAAATTTAGTGATTCTCTGAGGGCTCGAAGGACGGCTTGATATCAACATAGCCCACGAGCAAAGTATTTTTCTTATCTGTGAGCAAGTGGTTGTTGCTATCCCTACTTCATCATCATCATTCTCTGTGACCTGGTACAGCTCAGCTGAGGGTGTTTCAAGCCCTACTCGCACACCTTCTTTGGCCTTAGAATTCTGTGCATGTGGAGGCCGCCACTGAATTACAAGTACTTTGTCAGAGGCCTTCTTTGATTCCAAGTTTTTTTTATGTCTGATTTTCAGTGCTGCAATACTACTATTTTATTCCTACATAATTTTCTTTGAATGGAACCAGTTGAAGAATGTTGAGCCAGAGTTTTCAGACTGATATGGCAAGAAGCAAGTAACCATACATGTGAAGTTTTGCCATTTTGGTGAAGAATAAGCATCTCGCGTATATGTGGGGTACCAAGAGTCATTTTAATTTGCTGTTGGTGGTACTTTGGTTGTGGTGCTTTGGTGAGATGGTTAGAGCAGACTGAAGTGGGCAGCAGTGAGCGTGGTGGATCGATTTCCAGATCCGAAATTGATGAGGGAAAAAATGGGTCTTCAAAGTAAACTGAAAGAGTCTCGTAGAAAACTAAGGAGAAAGCATCGACGGAGAATTGCAAAATACTGTTTTGTTGAATTTTGTGATGTGTTTTAGGTTGACGATGATGGACCAGCTACTGATCAAGATGTAGATTTGGAATTTGGTGAGATTATTAAATGGTTAATGCCATATTTACGTTTTTTTTTCCAGGTATGGATTATGAAATATGGGCAAATGAAATGAAAACAATACTATGGAAGTTAAATTTACTGGATTATGTTGAAGATGTTATTAATGATAATGGAGATGCATAAGCATTAAGTCTTATAACATTTGCAGTAGATTACAACATCATACTCGGCATAATATATGAATATGTAGAGATTCTTAGTACAAAGTTTTTATGGGATGTTTTATAAATGAAATACTGTTTGAATGAGGGAAATGATGCTAAAGATATTCCCATATTTGATTGTGAAACTGAAGATGCAATGATGGGTGATGAATGTGTGTCTGTAACTAAAACTTGTGATGATGAAAACACATTCATTATTGTAGAACCTGAAAGTTTTCTAGATGCAAAAATTGATTGAAAAACATCTTATTGATGAATTATTGTTTGGTGAGAAGGAAGTCCTATCCTCACATACAGATCAAATGCAAAACATGCCTGTAGCAACAGAACTGAGTGAAGAGGATGAAGGCATAACTATGACAGCAGAAAGGGATGAAGTAGGAAGAGATAGAGAAATGAAAGCTCTCGTGAAGGAGCAGGAAGACAAAAGCAAATGTGGTCCTCTTTATAAGTCTAACATTTCTTTTTGTGCAAATACTGGGAGGCAAGAAAAAGCAACGAAGTTTGAAGAAGAATTGAAGTTTCTTGAAGCATGGCTTGAAACACCATGTCTTTATGAAGTCAACACAGAAGTTGCATTAATGAATGGTGAAGACATCATCGTTGGCGTTCAGATGGTTGACACCAGAAATAGTGAGAAGGAAAATTCTCCTATCTAACCTGCCATAATTCTGAGAAGGGGAAGAATAAGAATTCAAGCTTTCCTTCACAGGGGAAGAAATGAGGTGAAGATACACTACCTCATGGCAAAAAAAGTGAAGATGAAGCTTCATCCACAAATGAACAAGTATGGGCTCTCCTACAAGAAGACAAAAATGAAAACCTCTGTTACCAATTTGTTTCATGTTTTAATTGTAAGCCTAGCTGAGATTGAGACCAGCGGGTGTATGTTATTGTTTAGTACCCTTTCTCCATTAAGGGGGAGTGTTAGAATTAATGGAGAAAGATAGAGTTAGTTAAGGATAGGATTGAGACTCTAAGATTAGGTCTCAGGTCCTACTATCTAGGAAGTGGTTGAAACCACCCTGATTGTGTGAAAGCCTATATTACTAGGCTGTTCTCCTGATTTAATGGTATGTAATGTAATAGTGTATTGTGTATGAGTGTTTATACACTCTCTAGGTATCTCACCTGGAGAGTCGTTTTATTAATAGATTCAATATTTTATCATACCCCTTGTTAGCAAATTTGTGTATTTCTTGGTTAAGTCTCTTAGTACATGAAAATATACTTTGGATGACATATCTTTTGCTGGTTCTTTTGATATCTTTTCCATAGACTTTTGTTTTCAAAGAGAACCTTTGACTAGATGATGAAGAATTAGGAAAATCCTCCCATAATTATAAGTGTGTCCACATGATTTTCTTTGGCAAAGAAAAGTCTATAGTAGAGACCATATATCTTTACTTAATCATTTTTCATATAACCAAAACCCATAAATAGCTGAACATTTTGTCCTCTAGAGTACTTAGTACCTCTTTCGCTGCCACCAAAAAAATAGCTATCACTTAAATACCATTTAAACAATAAGTATATCATTGTTACCACTCCAAAAGCCATTGTAACAATGCCATCAGGTGATACCATTTATACAGTACGTGTATCATTGTTACCACTCCAAACGCCATTGTAACAATACCATCCAATAATGCTGAATTCTTTATAACATAGCAGTGCTTATCAAGGATGTTAATGTTTGCTTAGTTTGAATTCCATTCGAAAGAGAGTAACGGTGCTCGGCGTACACGGTCAATTTTTAATAGCCAAAGTTTGTCATATGATTTATTATAAATTTATCGATAACACACTTAACATAATCACAATAGAAAATTTTCCTTGGGATTTTTAATTTCTGCAAATGACCATAGATGGTAGTTGAGGGAATAGATATTGTTGGCGTTCCGAACCGGCAGGTAAAGCGCTTTAAAATTTCATCTACCTACTATCCAACTACTTAGCTCTTTCTTCCGAGTTTCAATTGCCAACAACTTGAATATTTGACCACATCCACATCCACATCTGACAGAAGTGATAAAGTTTAGTACGCACACGAAATTAGGTAAAAACCCTCTAACAATCATTACAACTTCACCAATACCTGTCTAGGGATTTTGCATTTTTGATGCAAAGCCTGTAGCTGACGAAGGATTTTGTTGAGATACGGTAAAACAGAAGTTAGGAAAAAAAAAAAAACCCCCAAAAGAGGTGAATTCATGTAGCTGTATGCTTTTGAAACCTTATTGGCCAATTCTCATAACAAGCCCATAAAATAACGTTTGTAGACTCGTCATAACCTGAGAGTTTGGGACCAGTTTTGGCCATTATCGGTACGTTAACACATTTAAATCATAGATTCCTTATCAATTTAATACTGTATTAATAGACATTAAATGAGAGGAGCTGTATCTATTTTCGGTTGGATCAATAATTTTCTAAAATAACTCGCTAAAATCTAAAAATAAACCTATACACCCCTACTCATTTAAAACCATTAACAAACTACTTTTTTTTAGCCATTTAATACGCTCATTAATGAACATTTATACGTGAAAACCACGCATTGAATCATGAACGTGCCGGAGTCTCATAATTTATGGCAAATAATGTAGTTCCATCTGCCCCCACTGTGCAAATAACAATCATGGCTCCACCATGCTACCCTTCAGTACGTCGACTTTGATTGAACAACCCCGACTCAACTGTCACCATACGATTTTTTAAGCGACTTGTACGCAAAAGACTGATTGAATGATTGAGTGAACGGGGCCGTCCCACATAAATGACAGATCCGAACAATTTGTTTCAAACTTCCAGAGATTCTTCCACTGTAATATGTCAGAAACTAAATGTTTGAATCTTTCATAATATAACTTCGGATGTATGTTATGTGGTTTTGCAGTTGTCTATAATAAGATTTTTTGGAAGTTTTCCCGGTGGTTTTTCTAGTTAAAATCCGACAATTTATTGGAATCGCAAGTTTGATAACTAGTTTCTGCACAATCAAAATTCCCCAAAAATTTTCATATGTTTCTCCTGTAAACATAAACCCGTCCGTCTCATTCGTGGTAAACACTGTCCACTCAGAATGGTTGTAAGCCTCAATAATGACTCCAAATTGCATAATAATATATTGCGTCATTAAACCTCAATGGAGTTACGGACGACAATCTTTAGACGAATATTCAATACACCATAAATTTAATTTAATTACCCCATTAGAAAAATATGGGAGCAGTTAAGTAACTATGGAGGCACAAATGTCAATAAGTAGCTATGATATCACCAGCCAAGTAGTTAATACAGAAACAAAAAGGAAGGTGCTGACAGAACATGGTTTTTGTTTTTTCAGGTTAGTTATACATGCAGGAAGATTCCTATATGTTGAGTTCATTGTATTAATAGAGTTTTTGATTTTATTTTTATTTTTTAAATTAGTAATTTATTGTTCGATACTAAAGGTTAGGTTAAGGAATTTCAAGGAGTTATGATTTTTCTCAAAGGCTAATAATAATATTATTTTTATTAAACTAATTAAATGATACAGTTGTATTATTAATACAATTTTTTTACGAGGGTCATTTTAGTAATGTTTTTACCAGTATATTATAATAATATAAATATTTTTATGAAGGTGATTTTTGGGATTGTTTTTACTAGTATATTATATAGTAATAAAGCTATGTGGTTTAGGTGTGTATAGAGGGTTTTCTATATGCTTGAGGGTATATGGAAGGAAATTCCATGTAGAAGTGTTATTACATGATGTACTGTTAGAAAGAGTACCAACTGAAGTTATAATAGTATTGGTTGTATTTTTTTTACGTGTTTTTCTCTAACCACAAATTGAGATGGACACCATTAGTAATAGTATTTAATTATCAATATTAATAAAAAATAGAGTATTCAAAGAATATGATCACAAATAACCAAATACAAGAGAGAAATAAGATGAAATATGAAAAATACACCACTGTTGATCCAGGTGGATATTGGTGGCCACCCACAAATTCCACTTGGACCCCACCATTGTTTCTTTCAGTGTTTCAGTTTCCTTAATTGTAGCACAATTTACTATTTTTAGAAGTTTTTCGGGTCCTAAACATCCGAAGCTGTTTTGAGGCCCTAAACGACGTTTTTTTGGCAATTTATCACCAACGATTTTTTTGTCTAAAATTGTCTTTTTCGTCATAGTCCTCGGAGAGATATTTCCAATGGGTTATCATGCACGTCAAATGGAGATAATATGATCAAGTCGTGACCCCGACAAGTTGGTTGTCCAACTCACCCCAACAGGGCCCATAAACTCTTGCTGTTACATCTCCTCGGGTTAGGGTTTTGGATTTTTAGGGTTTGATCTTATTGTTCAATAATAAAAAGGCCCTTGAGCCTCATTATAATGCAGTTCAGAGGCATGTAGCCGCCACATCTATTCTCAGAGATAAGCTACCCTCACCCGAGCTAGTCTTATTTCCATTCTGTTTGTAAGCACATTTCAGTATTTGATATTAATGAAATGAAGTGTTATTTCTATCATCTTTGTATTTATGGTTATATATGTAATTTGTTGTGTTCCTGTTTAAATACGGATCAGTGGTATCAAAGCGGTCTTCTCTTTCTCTGTTTTTCTTCGCATGTCCCCAACGAGGTCAAAATATAAGGAGTTAGGGCTTGAACTGGTCGAACCTTTGCAAGACCAACCTCACAAATCCCAACGACCTCCCATGGCGGATGAAAAGAAAGATGAGGGGGCAAGAGATCCTATCAAAATCTTGCTCGAGGAAGCCCTCGAGCGACAAAGGAACACGATGATGGACAACTTTTCCCAGATCCTTTAGCGGCTACCCAGGGGCGACATCTACTTCCGGTAGCTACTCTGGAAGTGCCACACCCTTTAAGGTACAATTTAACTTTGACATTCCCATATTTGAAGGTCAGATAGATGCAGTCGTTGTAGATAAATGGTTAAATCTGTTAGAAGGATATTTTTCCATTCATGATTTTTCTAGCCAGGAAAAGATCACCTTTGCACTTCTCAAAGTAGCCCCCCACGTCAAGGACTGGTGGGAAACCTACTGTGAGCAGAAGGATGAAAATACGAACTCACTATTTTCAGCCACACCCACTTGGAACTCGTTCCGGGATGCCATCAAGGAGCAATACTACCTTGTTAGGAGCTATGAGAATAAATACATAAAGTGGACAATGCTGCGAGAGGGGAGGGACCAAGATGTGTCAGAGTTTACCAATGTTTTTCATACCCTTCGCATGAAGTTGGGTATCAAGGATTCTGAGAAGCATTTGGTTCTCAAGTACCTCGGTTGCCTGCACAGGTACATCCAGGACGAGATGGAATTCCTGGACATCTCCTCACTCGACACGGCATACCAATATGCAGTCAAGATCGAGCAAAAGTTTAAACAGAAGAAGCAAGACTTTGGATCTACGAATCTGAAGCAAGGGAAAGGTGCCCCCAAACCGTAGAACAAAGAACAACATCGCGAAGCCAAAGAAGGACACGAGAAAGTGGTGTGTCCATGAGAGCTCCACTCACAATAGAAGTGAGTGCCGGGCCAAGCAGTCATTGGTGGCCGAGCTAAAGACTTCGGAATCAGATGCATTTTACGACTTTGAGTCAGAACTCGACAAGGGGAATGACAAAGGGAAGCAGATTATCGAGGCGGAGCCCAACGCCACCGTTGCCAGGACGAAGATCCAGAAGGAGGAACCCAAAGATCTAGAGGAGGAGGAGTGCCTCTTCCACTCCCATATGTGGGTAAATGGTTCCCTGCTACAGTTCATTGTCGACAGTGGGAGCCAAAAGAACCTCATTTTGGCAGAGGTTGTGAAGTAGTTGGGCTTACCGACCACAACACATCCATAACCATACACCATCGGGTGGCTTCACCAAGGACAGGATCTTCGCGTGAGCCAACAGTGCTGCCTTCCATACAACATCAAGCCCTTCACGGATGAGGTATTATGTGACGTTGCTCCCCTTGATGTTTGTGATGTATTATTAGGCCAACCATACTTATGGAAGCTACATGTTGTGTATGAGTCAAGGCCTCGTGTTGTTATTTTTACTTTTGGAAATAACTTGTACAGGATACCAGAGGTAGCACTGCTTACCGCCATCTCTTTGGTTACTGCAAAAAAATGTAGTAAGCTCATTTCCAAAACCGGGAAATTTGTTTTCCTGATGATACGCCCTCAGGGAAAGAAGAAGACGGTGGGCACAACCTCTAGACAGGGCCCCTCTGCACGACAACAACAGATGGACAAGGTCGTGGAGGAGTACGAGGACATATTCACCTCCCCCACGGGGGTGCCTCTGCGCTGTCAGGTCAAGCACTCCATCAATCTGGCCCCATGTGCGCCGCTGCCCAATGGACCAATCTATCGACGCTCCATTCTAGAGAACGACAAAATCAGAGGCAGATTCAGGAGCTACTGCAGAAAGGTCACATCCGTTCGATTTCATCACCATGTGGGAGCCCGATCATGTTGGTACAGAAGAAGGATGGGACTTGGAGACTCTGTATTGACTACTGGGCACTGAATAAGATGACTATCCGAATAGGTACCTGATCCCACAGATTGATGACCTTTTGGACCAAATGAAGGGGGCAAAATATTTCAGCAAGATCGACTTGAAGTCTGGCTATCACCAGGTACCAATCGAACCCTCCAATGTGTGGAAGACTGCCTTCAAAGCCAAGGAGGGCCTTTTCGAATGGTTGGTTATGCCTTTTGGGTTGATGAATGCTCCTACAACCTTCATGAGGTTGATGGATGACATCTTGTGGCCATTCAACAACTCATTTGTAGTGGTATACTTGCATGACATCCTGATCTTCAGCCAGGGTTGGGAATAGCACCTCCACCACATCCAGCAGGTTCTCCAAACACTGCGGCAACACAAGCTGTGTGCCAATTTGGAGAAATGCACTTTTGGCATGACCCAGGTTCAGTATTTGGGATACATTATTGATGAATGAGGGGTGCATGTGGATCCAGCCATGATCCAAGTCATTCGGGATTGGCCAGCCCCAACCACTCTGACAGAGCTCTGTAGCTTTCTGGGTCTTGCCAATTTCGACGCAGGTTCGTGTTGGGATTCTCTCATATCACTTGGCCCTTGAGTCAAGACACCAAGGGAGGAGTGGAAGAAAAATCATTTTGGTCTGAATCTCAACAGAAGGCATTCGCAGAGTTGAAACGTCGCCTCTACTCTACACTAGTGCTCACTTTACCAAACTTGCAACAACCATTTGAGATCAAGATAGATGTCTTTGACTATGCAATTAGGGAAGTCCTTACTCAAAAGGGGCATCCAGTGGTAATCACAATGAGACACTTTCAGACATAGTCTAGAAGTATCCCACTTATGACAAAGAGATGTATTCCATTGTGCAAGCTTGTTGACAATGGAAGCATTACATTTTGGGGAAAGAAATGGTCATCCACACAAACCACCGACCCCTGCAATTCATACAGATGCAAGGGAGGTTGCAGAATGATCACCATCAAAAGTGGTCCTCATACCTGCAGCAGTTCCATTTGAATATCAAGTATAAGAAGGGTAGCACCAATAATGTTGCACACTGCCTCAACCGACCACCGATCATGGTGTTAACCATCGTGCTTAACTCTTGTGGGCACGAGACTTCTGATTGGCCACTTCTCTACAAAAATGACCCAGAGTTCGGCCACACAGACCAGATGCTCTTGGAGAGTCAGAAAGTTCCTGATTTTCACCTCCAAGATGTCCTGCTATGCCACTTAGGACACCTTTGTGTTCCTTCAAGTGAGCAAGCCAAGATGATTTGGGAAGCACACTATAGTTGAGCTACTAGGAATTTTGGGGTCGAGAAAATAGTGGCAGTACTGCAAAAATATTTCTACTAGCTGAATCTTCAATAGGATGTTGGGTAGTACATCATATCTTGCACTGCCTGCGCCATTGCCAAACCGACCAACAAGAAGAAGGGCCTCTATACTCCGCTACCTACCCTTAGTCGACCTTGGGAATCCATCTCCATGGATTAGATGTCGGGCCTTCCTTCTACCAAGCATGGCAATGACTGTGTTTTTGTGGTCATTGACGAATTCTCGAAGATGACCATTCTGGTAGCCTGCAAGAAGAATATCACAATAGAAGCCACTGTTAAACTCTTCTTTGAACGAGTGTGGGTACACTTTGGGATCCCACAGTCTATCATCTCATATCAGGACAGCAAGTTCCTCAGTACATTTTGGTCTAATATCTAGTCGATGTTGGACACCAAGTTCACTAAGTCCACAGCTTTCCATCCCCAAACTGATGGCGAAACAGAGGTCGTCAACAGGATGATCGTACACATTCTGCACATGTACAACTCAAAGCATCCACGCACATGGGATGAGAACCTTCCCTATGTCCAACACAGCTATAACCAGGCTCTCCACAGCTTGACTGGCCACAACCCTTTTCAGGTGGGCTTGGGATTCCAGCCACTATGTCCCATTGATGTGGCCATACCATTTGCACCTACTCATGCAGATTCAGCTCATGTCCAATCAGAAGTCGATAAGGCAAGCAACTTCATTGAGCAGATCCAACATATCTACCAACAAGTCCATGACATCTGGAGAAATCGAATGCCAAGTACAAGCAGCGACATGATCAACAACGGGTGCAACACAAGTTTTAGGTGGCGACAAAGACTAGTTGCATTTTCAGAAGGAACGCCTTACTGGAGCCTATCGTAAACTCAAACCACTCTGATATTGTCCATACATCATTACCAAGGCTGTGGGCGACAATGCATTTGAGCTCAACATTCCCCCATTCCTTGGCCTGCACCCAGCGATCAATTGGACCACCTTCGACCATACTTCCCACCATTGCTGGACACATTAGACATTATAGAACAACTCACACCTAAAGAGTTAAATCCAGATTGCATGGAGCAAGCCACAACTGATCAGATCATGGACACGCAGATCAAGAACACTCACCAGCAGAAGATCCAACTGTATCAGGATGTCAAAGCAGGCCGACTCCTTCACTAGGGCAAGTGGCTCACTAGGGACCAAGTTTAGCAGAAGTTTCCTCATCTCACGGAGGAACTCAATGCAGTGGGACCATTGCTTCCTAAGGGGGGAGGAATGATCCAGGTGGATATTGGTGGCCACCCGCCAATTCCACTTGGATACCCATCATTGTTTCTTTTAGTTTTTCAGTTTCCTTAATTGTAGCACAATTTACTATTTTTAGCAGTTTTTCGGGTCCTAAACTTCTGGAGCCGTTTTGAGGCCCTAAATGACGTTTTTTTGGCAATCTACCGCCATACATTGATTTTTATTTTTATTTTTATTTATTTATTTATTTATTTTTTTATTATCTAAATTTGTCTTTTCCGTCGTGGTCCTTCGAGAGATCTTTTTAATGGGTTATCATGCGCGTCAAACGGAGATAATATGACCAAGTCACGACCTCGGGAAGTTGGTTGTCCAACTCACCCCAACGGGGCCCATAAACTCTTGGTGTTACATATGGTTTTGGTTTGTTAGGGTTTTCTATTATTGTTCAATAATAAAAATGCCCTTGAGCCTCATTGTAACATAGTTCAGAGACATGTAGCTACCACATCTCTTCTTAGAGATAAGCTACCATAGCCCGAGCTAGTCTTATTTCCTTTCTGTTTGTAAGCATATTTCAGTATTTGATATTAATGAAATGAAGTGTTATTTCTACTGCATCTTTGTATTTATGGTGATATCTGTAATTTGTTGTGTTCCTGTTTGAATCCAGATCAATTTTATAATAAGATGAAAGAATAAAACAATGTTAAATTGCTTCTTAAAGTGGGTGACTTTTCACTGAGCAAAGTTTTAATTACAATCATATTTGACAAACACATTTGACAATCTCCCTTAGTTAATGAGTGTCTATTACTTAATGGGATTTATTTAATATGGATAATCATTTTACATTAATCAGCTATCCACTATCTATCTAATAAACCTTATTTTGCAACATACATCAATTAACTAATTCTTATGTGCTTTAGTAGGACATAGGGTACAAACCTAATAGTCCATTATGTTCCTCATTCCCTTAAAATAATGGTACATATATAATGTTTTCATACTAAAATATTTTTCATTTAGATGTGGCCATTCCTCAAATAGGAATTTAGTTATTTCCAAGGCTTGAGAGTTACTGGCAAGGATGTGAAGAATGAAAAACTTATCATTAAACCACTCCTTAAATATAAACACTTTAATTAAATTTAATTTGTTCAATTTAAATGATTTTTGTTGAATTGACAAATATGTGTCACAAATAATTTTTCTAAGAACCTTCAATAATAATGAGATAGTAGCTAGGTCCCATTGCTACCTTGTTTTCTTGAAACTCTATACATATACATTGGTCTATAAAAACAAAAATATTGAGGCTAAGTATGATGATGATGAGGAGGATGCCGATGACTTCCACAAACAATTGAAAGTTAAGTTCTTGTCTAAGCATTCGCATTTTGGTGGATATTGGAGATGTTGTGATGGGCGCTAATATGGAAAGTCATAGGATACATAGGTTAAATAATGTAAGGAATGAATCATGAAGTTATGTTTCAAATTTGCAAATTATTCTCTATATTTGGGTTGTAAATAATGAGGTTATATTGTTTTCATTCTTTTTTGCAATTTAGTATAAAATTGGAACTTCTTTTCATGACTTATAAATATATATGTGCATGATTGATTGCTAAGTTTAATCTAAGATGGAAGTTCCATACTATTCTATTTTCCCAAACATAATATTTAATAACAAAGAGAAATACATATGACAAAGAGATGAAATACAACATAGAAACATGACACAATATAGCAATCATCTAACATAGTAAGTAAGGATGAACGGTAAATATGGTTATGAGATCGTAGAGAGAATCCTTCTAAATGACATTACCGACACTCCTTCAATAAACTACAAGACTCATTTAACTAGCATATAAATGCTTCGCTTTAGCCTACAAGAGGACAAAGTAAGGCAATGGAAAGGAGACACATAAAGGGCACCATGAGGTGGAGGGTAGAGTTTTCATAGTTTCAATGATGGTGCTAAACGTCAATACGGGAAAATGTAGGTTATTATGAACTTGAAAGTAAAACTCCAATTGATCAATTAATGGTATTGTAGACAAATAAAATTAATTATGGAAGCCATATAAATTAAATGACTAATAAACACCCATAGGAATCAATCCATAATAAGCATCAAAACACTTATCTCATGATACGTCTCACATTGCCAAAATTTAAAAAAAAATCATAAAAAATAACTATATTATAATTTTATTTTTAAAATTATTATTATTATTATTATTAATTATGAAAAAATTAGTAATGAGTTAAACATATATACACTTAAAAGAATATGTAACAAGAAAAACATTGTAAAACAACAATAATGAATAAGAGTTCAATGCCATTAGTAAAATTGAAAAGCAAAACATGCATAACTACCTTTGAAATAAATCTCAATCCTTTCTCCATAACTGCTACTAAAAATATTTTATCGAGGTTAAATCCCTACCATCCATCTAATAATTATTGATAATTGAGTTAAAATTATGGAAGCCCCATTCCAAAATAAACATATGTGTGGGTGTAAATATTTGATATTTTTTGTATATCCAATATAATATCTTGGAAAAATATACACAAATTTATGACAGATTGATAAACTAGACCAACCATATTAATCAAACGGTTGGTAAATGTTGATTGGGATCGATCCATGATAAACTTAAGCACATTTACTTCATGATACATATCACATTACCAATATTAAAAAAATAAAAATACATATATACATTTAAAAAAATAAATAAACAAGCTTTTTAGCCATGGATATTCTTAACCTGTAAATAGGCTTTGTCACAATACTATGGGCCAATACCATGACTTACAATACTTCATGACCAAAAAAACATAACTCATTTCATATGACAGTGGTTCATATAATATATTTTTTTTAAGTAATCAATTTAATTAAAAAGGAAAAGTGGGAATAACTACTTTTGAGAATGACTTAATTAAAAGGGAAAAGTGGGCATAACTACTTTTGAGAATGAATTAATTAAAAGGGAAAAGTGGCCAACCTTGATATGTGACTTGCTATAAGATTTTTTGAAAATATTTTATAGAGATTAAATCCCTACAATCCACATTTATTTAATGATTATTGAATAATTAAATTAAATTTTTAGAGCCAAATTTTAATAATACTATATCAATCTATAATTAATATAAAAATTAATAATAAACTCATTATAAAAATAAGTTACTATAATAAAAGAAAGAAATTAAAGTAAAAATGAATGAGAATGAAATATTATATTGGAAATGGGTGATGATCCTATATATCTAAATTATAATTTTTTCAATTCTTAAATATAAGATTAAATAAATAATAAAATCTTGGAAAACAAGAATTAAGTAAAATAAATATTATTGGTATATTATTTTTTTAATAAGAACGAGAATATATTTTCTATTCATTCAAATTTGCATAAGTTCTCAAACTATTACATTAGAACAATTTAGCAAAACCAAATTAAGATTTGAAAAGATGGTTTCTTTGGGACCCTTATCCCCAAAATTTGGAAGATGGTTTATTTGGGACCCTTATCCTCAAAATTTGAAATATGGTTTCTTTGGACCCTTATCCCGAAAATTTGAAAGTTTTTCACCAGCTATTCTAGTATGACTAAAAAATATTGTAAAATTATACCACATTTTGCAAAGATACAAATATTAATTGTAGATAGGAAAGCATTCTTGTTCGTTGATTGCTAATTGATAGGATGATTATATAAATTTATGTTTAGAACTTGCTAAGCAATTTTGGTTTGTTCAGATGGGCCAGTTCAGAGGGGCCTCCATCCATTACGAGTTGGCAATTTTATACTTGTTGACGTAGGAAGATTAGCTCATCCTCGTTTTGTCTGAATAGTGCGTCTATGTTCCACCACAATATCCACTATTCATGTTATGCTTGAGACTAATTTGTTGTGGTTCAACTATACAGAGTAAATTTCCTCATACATTTGACTGACTCTTTCCGAGAGGTGTAATTTATATGTCTTTTGAATTGGCTGTATGGAGCCCCATATCCAAATCCACAAGTATTTCTCACCTTCCGAATGAAAAATGTAGAGCATAGATCTATTCTTCTCAATATTATTAAGAGTGAAATAATATTACATTGAAGATATAAATAATTAATGATAAGGGTGAGACTTAATTGAACTAGATTAAACTCTAATTAACTATGACACTTGGATGGAGAGTTGTGATATCTAGCAAGGTGGTTAGAATTATATTCTCCAACACTCTCTTTAATTACAACCACAAAAAAAACTAGGATACCTGCTAGTCTAAGTATCAATAGGTTTATAAATAAAAAAAAAAACGACATCGACCAGATTCCTTTTCTTCCAAATCTTGTATCCTCTAAATTGTTTCAGTTTTTTTCTTTTTGTTGTAGGCTTCAAATTTCAATATCTTCATTTCCTCGTGCAACTCTTCCATTATTTCTTCGGGTTGTCCATGGATGCCATCTATTTCTTCAAAAATTTGATTGTATGTGGTCTGTTGCCACATGTTATGTTTTGTATTGTTCTCAACATCATTAGTATTTTGAACATCAATTTGCTACAACATAAGATGAGAATAAAATTTTATTTCTTTAGGGCTCCAATACATGAAAATTTCATTAATACTTTCATCTTCCAAGTTTTCTTCAACATTCATCTCTGCAACTTCAATGCAAACTTTATCAAAACATGGCGTTGCAAGCATGCTTCAAGGAAATTTAACTCTTCTTCATAATCGTACTATTTACAAGGACATTGGAAATCAATGGTAAGTTTAAAAGCATCTGCAGAACCATATTGGTTCTGTTCTTTCAACTTTGCAATGAGATCTTTCTCCTGTTGCACTTCCTTCTTTGCCTTTGTCACTTCCACTTCTCTACTAACCTAGGTTTCTTCAAAGAGGTTGTCTTCCACTTGGTTTTTAGAGCAAAGTGGGCTTCTCTCACTAAATAACATCATGTCAATAAGATGTTTTTGTTGCATCATCTGCAACCATTCATCATTAGCCAACATTTCTTCATCAATGCTTACATCAACAATGTTAATTGTTGGATTCACCATAGCATTGGCTGCTTCAATGGAAGCTTCATTATCATCAATAAGCTTTGTTGCTGGATTCACCAAATCTTCGTCCACTTGCAGATGTGCATAGTGGGGTTCATGAGCATCTACGTGCTCCTTCTTTGCTTCTTTTGCAAATTGTTCACAGTCATCATCCACTTGTGGCTGAGCATAGTGGGATTCACCACATTCTTCATCTTCAACTGAATAACTCCCCCTTATACCAAAATTTCTCACAAGGGTGTCCTAAGCTTCCTTGTCTGTCTTTGCATCTTCATACATCTCTAATCGTTGCTTTGAATTTCTTAGCCTCTTGGGTTTTCCCATTTGTTGTGGCTCAACAAGCAATTCAACTTGTGACATAGTGATCAATTGCAATGAAAATACCTCTACAGTGGCTTCTCTACTTTTACAGAAAAAAGCAGGTGTACAAATTCTCTACAAAGGCAATGCTTTCCCATAATCTTTCACAAATCCCTTTTCAAAAAAACTATTACAATGCCCACAACTGATCTGAAGAATGCCCATTTTGTTTTTCTTCAATAAACCCTTTTAGAATTTTTTTTTGGTTTCTTTTTAATAAAATCGTTGAGTTTTAAAAAAACACCAAATGTAAGTAATAATGGCCAATTTTTTAAAATAAATCCTCTTCAAAAATCAAACAAGCCACTTTGAAAAACTCACATAAGCTCCTTCAATAAACCCTTATGAGTTTCTTTTAATAGAACCATATATTTTGTCTCTTTGGAAAAACAAAATCAATTAAGAATGGCCTTTTGGAAAAAAAAAAAATACATGATCTTTTCTTAATTTCATAAGTTCTTTTCAAAATAATATAACCCACTTAGTTCAAATCTCATTGAGTACAATGACCTGCTATGGTGGCGGCTAGAGGGGCGGATTCCCCTTTCCCGTGAGTTTGCTCTTGCTAAAATCATAGGAACTTAGTATACCCGACTTGTAGGTGGTTGGTTATGCTCTTGGTGTTATAGTGGCAGCTATGAAGTTTGATCCTGGGTCTTCCATAGATTAGCATTGAGAGTTACCGATTCACCATGTAATTAAAAAAATAAAAAATAATATAACCCCCTTATTCAAAAATCACACGAGTGTTTTTTTAGCCGATGTGTGTGTTAAAGTTTGCACTTTATATAAGACCAAAGAAAAAACTTTAAACTTTTCTTTCAGACCACCGTCTTGGACTTTGAAACCAAAATTTCATGGACTTTTCGTTGAAGACCCTTTTATTAACCGTTAAACTTGTTGTGGCTCATGCTGCTTTACGACTGTAACTCTATAACACATTTGCCGCTGCTACAAGGCTGCATTAGTGTTTCCGAAATCGAAAGTTCTTGAAGTGTCAGCGTACGTATACTGCTACAAGTGCTCGGGTGTGTTACTGCACAATTTTTTTAAATTCTGACTTTTTCTTTGCGTAACAATCTGTCTGGTTTCTCGGCCTTCCTTCACTGGTTACGCAACAACTAGATTTATTGTAGTAGGGGCTTCATCGCAATTAGTTTTTTCAGTGACTTTTCTTATCTCTCACATTGCTACTTTCTCAAGGAGCCTTATGCAACCTCACGATCTTTTTTTTTTGCTTTTAAAGAGTTTTAGATAACTTATGTTCTGATACCATGTTAAGGAATGAAAATCGTGGAGTAGAGATCTACTCTTCTCAGTATTATCAACAATTAAATAAGATTACATAGAAGACATAAATAATTAATGATTGGAGTGAGACTTAATTAAATTAGACTAAAGTCTAACTAATTATGCGACTTGGTGGACAGTTTTGACACCTAACAAGGTAGTTGGAATTAGATTCTCCAATACTCAGCGAAACCTAGCATAATATAAAGCTTTACAAATACAAAAACTTACCACTTGGGTCACAAAATCCAAGAGAGAGCATTGTGTAGACATAAATAAGTCAATTGCGGACCGCTTACTTCCAAGGGACAACTTCTTAACTTCTTGGATGCCTATGATCTTGCAAGCATGTTAAAATAGCCATCTATGTTTGATGAGTGACCGAACTTAGGGCGCGCCTCTATAGCTAGTGCTTTACCTCCTCACATCCTTTGAATGAGAAATGCACTTCATCACTGCGAGTTTGTTCGAAAGATGTATGCTTATGCTGCAAAGAAACTCGAAGAATATTCATAAAGTTTATTGAGATATTTATTTTCTGCCCAAACCAAGGGCTCACTTGCAGTGACCAGAGCTGAAACCACACAAAGCACGACTAAATTTGCTCCTATCGCTTCACATTAACGGTTTGGGTGGCATCATCTATAAACAAATCTTGTGTCTCAACTCTCCATGATTGTTGATGCCCTCCACACAGGTTCTGTAGTTGTGGAGTTGTAGACTTGGGCATGCCAATCCACAAGGGGCATATTGTTATTTACCTTCTTAGCTTCCTTCACCATATTCTGTCATTTGATTGGTATTATAAAATAGTACTTTCTCCCATGCTAACTTGAATCTTCGGATCCCCTGCACGCTGAAGGTAGTGATCAAGTTTGAAGGATTGGTCTTAACTTAAATTGGAAAGGAATATATTCATCTTAATCTTCAAAGATGAAAAGTTATAAAAAAAATTGTACTTTTATTGACAAGTGTATATTAAATAAACCCTTAAAAAAATGCCAAAAATGAAATAGTGTTCTTCTAAATCTTTAAAATTTTAATTATAGACTGTATTAAGCATATCTAGCTTATGATATGCATTAAATCCTTGCTCCATTATCCTTGCAAACACCATGTTTGGTTTGATTGAAAGTGGTTTCAATTTTACTCGATTGAAACTTGTGAAATCCATTTTACAAATCCAGTCTTGAAAGATTAGGAAAAGGGAAAATCTCTCCATGATTGGATTCCTTCTCCACTTACAATAGCAGTTATAATTGGATTGATCAACTTAACTTGAAGTCCAACATAAAAGTTCATAGATAGTTGTTCAAACCTTCCTACAAATATATGTTCATAGAGATTTTTTCTTTTTAGGTCGTTGGATAACGAACCTTTTTAGGAGTCCCGAATGATATTTCTCTTCTTAAATTGTATAAATAATGAGATTTTGTTCCTTTTATGGTGGAGTTGGGGGTTCATATCATCCAGTGAAGGATTAATTATTTGAATTTTTGGAACCAGAATGGCCTGGTTATTGGTTATTGCAAAGAGGTATTCTGTAACTTATAAATTACATTATAAGCATACATATATAAAAGTAATATTGCAATAGAGGAGGCTAAATGATTGGATTGGATGGGATTAGGAGAGAAAATCTCAGCTTCACCATAAAATATTGCAATATATGAGATTATATGATTGGATGGGATTATGAGGGAATCTCAGCATCACCATAATCTAGTTTGGGATGGTAATATTATTTATGTAATCAATATGTCAACAACATGATGTGACATGACCCAAATAAGATCTCAGATCTTTTGGCCATATCTTGTCCGATGTCTAGTGTGTATTATTCTAAATATGCATGTCTCATTTATATTCTTTGTTTCACTAGATATGATTTTTTCCCCTTCCTTCGAGGGCAAATAAAAACAACTGTCAATTAATTCAAAATCCATTTTTAAATATTGCAAGCACATGCTAGTTTTATTGATATTCCCTATGTTATCAAATAAATCCAAAATTCCGACTAGACATTTACAACTATGCTTTAGATCTCAATACTCTTATGAGAGGTATACCCATGATTCTATGAATCTGATTGAACTCCCTGTGCATTTATGATCCATAATATACATAATATTTGATAGTAAAATTACCCACAATCACTTGAATTAGATTAATTTTTTTATGTATTCATAATTTATGTTATTGTTATTTATTATCTAATTATTGATATAAGAATTTTCAATAATATTACTGTCACATAACGGAGGGCAATTTGAGAAAGTATAATGTTCACGTAATGTCACAACCATCTAGTCCATATGTATAAATTAATTGAATGTATAAATGTGATATATTCCCTTTTATAATATACCATCAACTAAGTATTTGTTGAGAAATATAAAGGGCTGCAACTAAGATGATTTCTCTTCAAATTTATAACTTCTTGTGATGTATTTTTAATTTTTTTTATTATTAGCCTCTTCTCTTATTATTATGTTGTTCTTATCATCAAACAACTACCAAAAATAAGAAGATCAACAATACACAAAAACACAAGATGTAGACTGCAAGCTAGGGCCAAAACCTCTCCACTTGAGAGGAAAACCCACAAATCTCTTCTCTTCTTATAGATTTTTCAAATGATGAATTCAAAGACATCTAGACTAAGACCAGTATCCTTCCAAGACCAAGTCTAACCTTCTTGATGATGTGCTTCCTCTGTCCAAGTCAAACCTAGTCAAATCTCTTCTAGTTGCACAACTTCGACCCCAAGCTACAAAATTTCGGCCACCACTACAGGTCTGAAATTTTCACCCCCTTCAATAGTTAATGCTTCTACACGTGTGAGCAATTTCAGGGCTTTTAAGGATTCCTTTGACGTTCTCTTGGGTTCCTCCTTCTTCTAGGGCTTATAAATGACCTAATAGACCTTCCTTTGACCTTCTTTATGCAATTTCCTCAACTTCAACCTTGCGGAATCAAAACCACAACCTTCCTTCTTCACACATGTGTGTGTGTGAGAGAGAGAAATAACTGAAACCTTTGTCCTTCGCCCTTCTTTTTTAGCCTTCTTCTGCTTCTTCTTCTGTTATATGATGAGAATATGCGTGGGTGTCCATAAGATGTCGAGCTCCCTCCTATATATAGGCTTCTAAGGAGGACGACATGCCCTAATGAGTTCAACTTCTCAGCTGCCATGCTAACTTGTTCTTGAAGCGTATTTTGACACTTTTAAATAAAAAAAATAATTCTTTTTACATGTTACAATATGATTGATGGGGTCTTCTTCATATGACAATGACCCGTTTGACTTCTTAACCCTAGGAAAAACCCTAGAAGTACTCACTGGGAGCTTGAAATCTAAATAAATGACCTTGAGCATGAAACACATGCTACAAATATAACAATAATAAAATTTTCTTTCCTTTTACACTATACAAGAATCAAAATTACATTTCATATTTATGAGGACCGAACCTAGTTACACATTTCAACACTCCATCTTAATTAGGGAGGTATTCATAATGGTACATGGACATTCTCAAGCTGAAAAAAATATCATAAGGAGAGTCAAATTGGTAAGCCATCTCAGAAGCTATCATTTCATCTTATCTCTTTGCATCATACCTACCAACATTGTCACATATAAAGGCCTTGACTAACAACTATATCTCTCCACAAGATCAGAGCACAATGCTAGCAAGACCAATGATTGATAGACACCATCATCATTGTCTCTCAAGGCACATACCCCACCCAGGTGTTCACAGGGATTTCCTTTTAGGACAATTCATATATTGGAATAACACATCCTCAAGGAATTTCCTCTTTGACTACTCTTACATCTTGGATGCCCTACCTCATCCTCAAAGAGTATCGGAAACCAGATGCTTACCAAATCCTCCATTCTTTCTTGACGAAGTGAAGAAAATGATGGTGTGTCTATATCTCCCTCTCAACTAGGGAGGATATATCAACCAATCCAATCTTGTCCCTCAAATACATAAGATTTTTATTAGGAAGAGATTTTTCCAAGATGTTAGCTACTACTCATCAATGGATATATATTGTCACTGCAACACTCCACCTTGCATCAAATTTCATACGTAGTGATACTTGTTATTTATGTGCTTTGTCTTTCCATGGAACAATGGGTCTTCAAACAACCTTATACAACTGGTGTTGTCATAATGTATCACCATAGGGTTCATTTCTCCTTCAAACAAGTCAGAAAAAAACTTCCTCAGCTAGACAACTTCTATGCTTACTTCGCAGGCTGCAATGTTTTCAGCCTCAACACTACTCAAAGAAAATGATTCTTGCTTTCTACTCATCCAAGATATCTTGGAATATCCCAAACTAAAACATCCTCCAGTATTGCTTCTCCCATCCATCTCACTACCTCCCTAGTCAGAGTCTATATATCCAATCAAGTGGAAATCATTATTTTTATCATACTTCAGGCAATAGTGGATTCTTCCTTGCAGATATCTCAGTATATGCTTGGTTGCTATCCAATGATCATGCTTGGGCTCTACCTAGAACTTACTGAGAGTATTCACTACAAATCAAATTTTTGATCAAGTATTTACCAAATATATTAGTGATCCAACCAATTTTCTATGCCTTGTCGGATTCACAAGGCTTGAATCGAAACTTCTTAGCCTCTTCAATATTGTGATCATAGGGGTTGTCATAGGTTTGGAATCCATCATGTCAAACCTTTTCAACATCTTCATCACATATTTTCCTTCACATAGATATATCTCATCAGGTCCTTGCCAAACTTCTAACCCCAAATAATAGTGCATTAGCCCTAGATCATTCATATTGAATTATGTTTCCAATTTCTTTTTACACTCTTGAATATGACCCTCCACACCTATCATGAGAATATCATCCACATATATAAGAATGACTACAGACTCATCCTTCACAACCTTGATATAGATATTTGGATCATCAGAACTCTTCGAGAAGCCGAATCTTTGTAGGTGTGTGTCCATGCTTCCATACCAAGCCCTTTGTGCTTGCTTAAGGCCATAAAGTGCCTTCTTCAACCTGCAGACATGAGTCTCTCTATATTTTACTTCAAATCCCAAGGGTTTCTCTATATAGACTTCTTCATCAATAGTACCATTCATGAATTTTGTCTTTACATCCATTTAATGGATGTTCCATCCCATTGATGCTGCCAAAGAGACCAACAAACGCATAGTTGTATACCTTATTATAGGTGAAAACGTATCTCCATAATTGATTCCTTCCTTATTGGGAGAAACCCCTAGCCACTTGGAAGTTACCACAGATTTGTCCTCAGGCCTGGGAATGATCTCCCAAAATCATTCTTCATTATTGATTGATATTCCTCATTCATGGCTTCTTTCCGTTCTTGATGTTTGACAACCTCTTCAAAGGTGGATGGTTCTGCTTCTATTAACTTTGTCATATAGGTTGCATACCATGAATATCTTTTGGGATTCTTTCTTCCCCTAAATGTACCTTTGGCTGATCCATGTCCTTTTGCATCTAGAAGAGTAGACTTCAACCAATTAGGTATCTTCCTGCTTTTAGGGATGATCACTTGTTGCACAGGTTCACTGGGACCTTATTCTTCATGATTTGAATCCTCTTCCTCCCTAGTGCATTCTTCATCGAATATTTGAAGTTCTTCATGATTATAGCCAATGGGGAGGTCCTTTGATTTCTAGAATCCAATAATTTCATCAAAGATCACATCTTGACTTACTTCTATTCAGTTCCCTTCCTTTATGTGGATCATATATGCCTTTGAAATGTTACCATAGCCAACAAATATTCCCTTCATGCTTCTAGGATCCAAATTATTTTTCTTATCTTTCATAATGCGAATATAAATAGGGCAACCAAATATTTGGAGATGGTCTACACTTGGTTTCATCCCAGTGAATGCTTCCTCAAGAGCCATGTTGTCTAGTGATATGCAAGGACTTCAATTTTGAACAGACACAACAATTTTTATTGCTTCACCCCACATAAATTTAGCCAAGTCTTTATCATGTAACATGTCTCTAACAATTTCCTAAATGGATCAATTATTTCATTCAACAATTCCATCTTGTTCAAGATTATATGGACTATCAACTCCCTCTTAATCCCAACCTCCCTACAAAAAGCTATTAGTTCCTTTGATGTGTATTTTCCCCCATTGTCAAATCTTAGTACCTTTATCCTATTTTTTTAAGGTTCTGTACTTTAGCTTTGAATTCTTGAAATTTGTCAAATACTTCATCCTTGGACTTCAACAAATAGATCCAAGTTTTCCTTGAGTGGTCATCAATTAATGTTACATAATATAGATGATCTCCAAGAGACATTGTAGACATAGGACCAAAAACATCAAAATGAATGATATCCAAGATTTCTTTTGACCTTGAAGTACTGCTTCCAAATGGTATCTTAACATTTTTACCTAGTGCACATCACTTGCATACTCCTTCATGATCCTCCTTGAGTTCAGGGATGTCATTCACCATTAAATTTAGAGTTGGTAAGATTTTGTAGAGAAGGTGTCCAAACCTTATATGCCGAAGTTCACATGGACTTACTTCAATGTGAACCAAATCTTGAGAGAGAGGGGTAAACAATCTATAGAGTCTTCCTTCACAAATCCAAATGATTTTTGCAATGTTGATGCTAGAGTTTTTATCCCATACCACAACCTTTCCATCTATAAAAGCGACTCTATATCCCTTATCTTCTAGACATGAAATAAAAAGTAAGTTCTTTTGCAAACTTGACACGAATAGAATGTTATTGAGATGAATGTTTCCTCCATTTTCTAGTGAAGTTGATCCAATTCCTCTTACATGATAACTCTTCTTATCACCAAGTTCAACAGAGTAGGAGAATTTTCCTCTTGATAAGGTCTTTAGTTGTTTGTGCTCACCTGTCATATGTCTTGATGTTCCAATGTCGATTACCCAAATATTTTCATCCTCAAATGTACCTGTAAGTTTTGGAATAACCATTTGTCTTTTGTATATGTCTTGGTCATACTATTCTTGATGGATAATAAGAGATTCCATAATTCCTTGATACCTTTCTTGAGATGACTTGCCACCACAGAACATTACTTCAATGATTTCTTCAAGGATGTAGTGATCTTCATCATGCTCTGGCCCCTTATCCAACCTTATCTCTGATACAATGTTGAGAAATCTAAAGGGTTGCAACTAAGATGATTTATCTTCAATTGGATAATTGCTTGTGATGTATTTTTAATTTGATTGATTATTAGCTTCTTCTCTTATTATTATGTTGTTCTTATCATAAAACAACTACAAAAAAAAAAAGATCAACAATACATAAGAACAAAGGATGTAAGTTGCAAGCCAGGGCCAAAACCTCTCCACTTGAGAGGAAAACCCACAAATATCTTTTCTTATAGATTCTTGAAATGACGAATTCAAGATCTCTAGACCAATACCAATACCATTCTAAGACCAAGTATGGACTTGTTGATAATGTTCTTCCTCTTTCCAAGTCAAACTTAGTCAAATCTCTTCCAATTGCACAACTTCAACCCCCAACTACAAAATTTCAGCCTCCACTACAGGTTTGAAATTTTCGTCCCCTACAAAAGTTACTTCTTCCACATGTGTGAGAAATTTCATGGCTTCCAAGGCTTCCTTTTGCCTTTTCTTGGGTTCCTCCTTCTTATAGGGCTTGTAGGTGACCAAATAGTTCTTCCTTTGAACTTATTTTTGCAATTTCCTCAACTTTGACCTTGCAACATCAAAACTGTAACCTTCCTTCTTTGCACATGTGTGTGTGTGTGAGAGAGAAATAACCCAACCCTTAGTCCTTCATCCTTATTCGTTAGCCTTATTCTACTTCTCCTTCACTTAGATGATGAGAAGATGAGTGAGTGTCCATAGTAGGTTGAGTTCCCTCCTATATATATGCTTCCAAGGAGGACGGCATGTCCTAAGGAGGCTGACTTCTCAAATGCAAAACCGACTTGGCCTTGGAGGGTATTTTGACACTTTTAAATACAAAAATAATTGTTTTTACATGTTACAATGTGCTCGATGGGGTCTTCTTCTGATATGACAATGACTCTTTTTACTTCTTGACCCTAGGAAAAACCCTAGAAGTACTCAATGGGTGCTTGAACTTAAATAAAGGACCTTGAGCATGAAACCCATGCTACAAAAATAACAATAATAAATTTTTCTTTCCTTTTACAATATACAAGAATCAAAAGTACATTTAATATTTATGAATACCAAACCTTGTTACACATTTCAACAATATCTAGTCTATAGGTTTGTTTGTATTGGCCCATAAGAATATTGTATTCGAAGGAACTCTCATCAATTTCAACGTAATTACATCCTCTTAACAATAAAAGAACAATCACGAAAGACTTGTATGGGTGAATAGTTATCTAGTGCATTTTTAAAATATTTTTGTAACTTTGTAGAAGTATAGACTTAATTTGTTTGATGTTTCATTATGATATATGTATGTTATCTACAACTCCTCCACCATTATGCATCTATTGCTATAAGGTGAGAGAGTTAAGTGTGTTAATATGTTGTTATATGTTGAGTATTAATCCAATGAGAGCATTAAGTTTTGGGTGTATAACATCTCCAGAATTGAGGTTAATTTGTGTTGAGTACACCTAAGTAAAAAATTAATCAATCAATCCTCATGTAAAACTTGGTCATGCTTGCTCAAAATTTCGATGTACATGGGTTAAATTTATTTCTTCTCTTTTTATAAAAAATTCATGGGAGAACAAATTTGAGTTGTTATATTTTTTCCATATGGTCTAGGATGAAGTAGAAGCAAAAATAAATGAAACAAACAACATTGCCTAACCATTCTTCTTTTGTTGGCCTTGAAAACCCCACATTCATATGGGGGAAAATGTAGTGTCTGACTAACCAGAGCCTCTGTTGTGTCTTTAACTTTTTTATTTTCTTGGTAATCTGAATGCTATAATTTTACCCACCTGAATGTGGGGCTATTAAGGCTAACCAACTAAGAATGGTTAGGCAACTTTGTTTGTTTCATTTATTGTTTCTTCTACTTCATCCTAGACCATATAGAAAATATATAATAACTCAAATTTTTTCTTCCATGAAGTCTTCTATTCGGAGAGAGGAAATAAATTTAACCCACATCCAAATTTTGACCAGGCATAACCAAGTTTTACACAAGAAATCATTGGTTATTTTTAACCTATGTTTACTTAGCACAAATTCATCTCAATTCTGGAGTTGTTATACACCCTAAACTTAATGTTGTCACTAGATTAATACTCAACATATAAAAACATATTAACACACTTAATTATCTCACCTTAAACAAAAAATTCATAATGGTGGAGGAGTTGCAGACAACATACAAATATTTATAATGGTGGAGGAGTTTCAGACAACATACAAAAATTGGAATGAAACATCAAACAAATTAAGTTTAGCTTGAGAAAAAATAATCAACATTTTTGAATCAGTCTGCGTTATGACACCTAGTGAGATATGTGCAAAGGTCGACTTCTCACACTTTTTCTTGATGTAGAATGGCCTAGAATGAAGCTGAAGAAGAGTCGACCCATGCCTTTGCTAATGTGCTAATAATTCCTCAATTTTTGTTGCGTTTTCCTCATGCAAAATTGCTTGGAATGAAGTAGAAGAACATGCTAAAGAAGTGGTTTTAGAAACGTTTTGGAAGCCAAAGGAGAACCAGGGTGCAACATTCCGGGTTTTGTTTGATTTTTCATCCTCACCAACCCACCAACCAAGAATTAACTCATCACCGCTGAATAATCTGACAAATCGTTGTTATACGATTCGGTAGACCATTGCTTGAAACAATAGTTGCATACTCTATACGTCAATTATTTTAGAAATGAGAAGAAGGAAACCAGGTTGCATGGATCCAACCGTCCAACCTCCAGTCCCAATATATCCGACAATTTATCTAGCAACCCTTCACGGGGCACTTTATGATATTATTTAAATTATTTAAAAAACTAGTATAAATAAAATTTAGCATTTTTTGACACTTAATTTTAGCTCTGCACTTCTAGTACATGCTAGCCACCTCTTGAAGGGTTGTGACATGTTTAATTTTGAACCTTAGCTGAAGGGATTGCACCATGATGAAAAGAGTGAAGCCATATATTACTGGGGGGCGAGGGGGATTTGCGTTTCTCGTGAGAGAGGTGAGGCCATTTGGCTTGTTCTTATTTGGGGAGAGTCCCATTTAAAATATATTTTAATTTCATGGTATTGTATATTGTTTGCAAGAGTGTTTCATTTTTAACATGTCGAGAGGCAACCCAACACCATCATTTGCTATGGAGTCTGCTACTTGATTGTGTTGCCTAAGCATGTGGTATATTTGTTAGGCCCCTATAACACTAGCGATTCCCCCATTACTATTGTCATTGTATCCTTTATTTTTATTATTGTGCCCCTATTGTCCCCATATTGTTATTAGTATGCCCCAAAGAAACCCACTATTTTTATTTTTGTGCCCTTATGTTATTACTGTTATGTTGGCTTGATTATATTGTGACCCCTTAGACTCCTATATATAGAAGGGAGGTTTAGTCATTTGTATCATCTAAGGATTGTTCATTTGTGTAATGTAAAGGAGGTTGCCCCCTTGAAGAGGCTTATTTCTAAGGCGTTGATCTATATTTTCTATCTTTTTGTGAGTTGGTTTCATAACATTTGGAATCAGAGCTTTGGATTCTAGGTTTCGCTGCTCCAAACAGGTTATCGTGGCATTTTCGCTATAAATTTTTTTCTGCGACGTTTCAAAATCTAACAAAAAAACCCATTTGAGCTAAAATTGTTTTGAACTTCGGATCCAAATTTCAGAGCTTTTCTCACTATATTTGCGGAGATATGATTTGAGGAAGTTATGGTTTTTGCAGACTCTTAAATTACATGCCAAACAGGTGAACTCAGAAAAATCGTCATAACTTTTGTTTTGAGAATTAGATTAAAATTTCGTAAGAAATTTCAGAAAGAGGACGCCCTGTGGTTTTCTGTGTATCAGTTTCAGATACTAAGGTTGAAACAATGATACATGGCATGTCATACAAGTTTGATCTATTGAACTTGTCTATAATCAGGTCACAGTGGGAGATTTGACATAACTTTTCCTTGGAGAATCCAATCTTGATTAGACTTGTGGGGTTAGAAAGAAGATGCAAAGGGCTACCGCAAAACGAGATTTCAGATATTCGAGATCCGCAGTTACAGAGATACAACAGTTCAATATCGAGCTCTTACAAAGTGAAAAAAGGTGTGTAGTTTTTTTTTTTTTTGCATAAGATTGGTTTGAATAATTAGTTTGAAGGAATTCAAAGGGAATAGTGAAGAATTATTAGCGTTAATTAATTCCCCAAAGAAAGAAAATGGAAACACCTAGTAAGCAACCTGAAAGCTCTAGCATGACTCGTGAAGAAGAGGAAGAAATGCAACTTGATATATCAAAATTACAAGACCAAGTACAACAAATTTCTCTCTCACTAAAGGTAAATGAAGCCAAGATGAATGGCATGGAAGCTAATATGAATGGCATGCAAGTTAAGATGAATGGCATGGAAGCTAAGATGAATGGCATGGATGCTAAGATGGAAGCTAAGATGAATGAGATGGACGCTAAGATGAATGACATGGATGATAAGATGGAAAAATTGAAGATAAATTTGAATAAGTTGCTACAAGAAATGGTCACTAATGGTGAAAGGGGAGTAAAGGAAACTCATGATGAGAACAAAATAAATGTTA